>JAHRHJ020003546.1:0-148083 GCA_019776745.2 Taxus chinensis
TACAAAGTTCAGTCTTCTATGTCCCTTAAACTACTGAATGTCAATTTATCATTTAGTCTATGAAGAGGATTTGAAACATTCCTTGGATCACTGAAATTGATCCAAGGATGAGTCAGAAGAATAAATAAGTCTGTAACTCTTAAAGCCAGATTGTAGCTCATCTTTCCAAAGTGAAAATGAATTCTTGATGTCCATATAATTTTAGTCTAATGATTTTTAAGAACAGAAAAGATTTATCCTATCAAGCATGATATTCAATAGTCAAAAGAACAGATATTTATCTAGAAAATCACATGTCAACACTTGAATGCAAAAGGGAATTTATCAGTTGTCGAGGGTGTTACAGGACTCAAAGCTACCAGATCATGTGATCTTGCAAACTAAGTTGGATTTATGGAAACATGTGATTTTATATGAATCCTTTCGTATGCATTGCTCAAAGTGACATAAGTTAGGAAATTCCCCATTTCCAAATTATAGGAGGAAAATAAGAATACGAAAGCCATGGGTCCTAAAAAATACAAGGGCTTTGACTCATCTTTGCTCCAGAAATGTGCGAAAAATTCTAAAGAAGGTAAAACCCAAGTTTCAAACTATCTAGGGTTTAAAAATAAGTAAAAGTGTTGGTGGAAATGTAAAACTACCTCTAAAAAACCCCCCAACTTGTAGAAATCTTTGGAGGAAAAAGACCCCCCAATCTAAGATTCTTAGCAAGGAAGAATATTTTGATAAAGAAAAACTTGTTGATGAAGATAACAAAATGGTTAAGGTGCACATAAAACAAAGGGAAGAACAAGTTGGTAATCTTCTGGAAGGAAAAAACCTTGAAAAGGGGAACATGTTGAAGGATTTAAATTTCTCAAAACTTGTAAATATTAGGGATTTACACTATGGTTTACCTATGGAAACTATTCTCGAAGAACCAGTCATGCCTTGTCTTAATATTTCTTCCATCTCTCAAGGGTTACAAGATAGTTCAAATATTTGCAACCCGATAGCGGCTAGTGATCATATGTTCAACGGAGATATAGCTGCCAATCCTTAACTAGAATTAGTTACTAATCTAGAAGAATCTATCAAGGACCATCTTAACACTTCTCTAACCTTGGTGGGGATCCAAGTCAGTTTTGATGGTAATAGAATCTCTACAGAAGCTAGTGTTCAATTTTTGAATGGAGGCACAATCACCACCTCTCAGCCAGATCTAGATAAAATTACTAGTTGTATATAGGACATCCTTAATTTAATGGATAAAGAATAAGGAGAGATAACTCCATCCAAGGATCATGATCTCCTCACAACACTAATTTTCTCACCCCTAGTAAATAGATAAACATTAAAACATGAAGAAATAAAGTTTTTGAGGAGATCCCAGATGCACTCTTCTTTGACAAAAAGAAATCTCTAGGTAATTTGGAAGCATCCTACTCTAGAATTACTAGATCAGCTAAATAGAATACAAACATTAGAGCTAACACCTCTAAAGGGAGTCCATCAAACAATGATCATGTAGACACCCAAATTCGGTATCTATACCCTTGATAGCCTGTGTGTGAATAATTAATTTTAAATTAGCCCACCCCCCTTAATTTAATTAAATTCACATCCAACTCCCATTAATTAATTAAGTTACATTAATTAATTAATCATTTAAATATCTTTCATGCCCACTTATCCCATCCATATTAATTAATTAATTCCCATTAATTAATTATTACCCATTATCTTGCCAACCCAACCTTCTATTTAGGATTATTTTAACCTAAATCCATCCATTTTCTTTTCTCCTATATATTCTTATGCCCTAAATACCCATATCTCATCCTCTTCTCGAAAATATGCTTTAAATCATTTGAACAACTCTTAAAAAATATGGAAAATCACGCCAAAAGTAGAAAAATCCTCCCGTTGGGGAAAATTTCCCCGTAGTTGGCGGTGAACCAGCCCACTCACCGTTGATCCTATAAATCCATTCTTATCTTTCCAAAAAAAGCATCAGATGCATAAAAAAATCCTAACTCTCTTGTGATCTGTGAACCTTTCCTCTCGCCTTATCATTCCTACAACAATCACAAATCTCTTGAACATCATGTCAACCTACCTACATCACTTATGATCATCTTTCATGAGACTTATTAGTATCTCTATGTTGCTTTATTGAGATTTTATCAAATTATCTTTGTATTGCTTCTATCTAATATTTAATAGGTATAAATAAGATTTTACAACATCCAGGGAACACTCATCACCCTTCCCCTATAATCCCTTTGCCTACAAGTTTCCATATTCATCCTTTTATCCTTATTTTTATACTTATCTGATATAGTCTTTGTCAATCCCTCCTAGAAGCCATCAACCGGGGATCTTTTCATCCACTAATCTATCCAAACTATCCTTTTCTTCCCTTTTCCTACTTCTCTATTTTTGGCTCTCTTCTACATATCCTCTTACAACACTTGCAGACCTTTATCAACTTCTAGATTGCATTCAGACCTTGCGGGTCTCCATATTTTATCTAAAGGTTTAAATCCATCCTCCGAGGTTGTCATTGACCTACCTGCACATAGTTTGGGTCGTCATCAACCTAGGCCAGGTAACACTTAATTTATAGTTATTTGAGTCTAATCAGTTTTAGACCAAATTTTGTCATTTTCTTAGATTCAGTAACACTTTTGTTTCTACATGATTTTACTATTGTATCATTTATTTTGCTTTATTCAAACAACGAGGGTTGACATCTGAGAAAGGAATCCAAAATCTTTTTGGATATGACATTTTCCAGGAAGCCCCCACATAAATCCATCTAATCAATATCATTTCCAGTGTTATTTGCAAGTTTATCAGCTTTTAGCAGTGAGGAGCAATAAATTTGTACACCCATATCACATCACATATACGAGGTAACATAAACCATCCAACATTTCTGAGTTTTCTAGTTTCTTCATTAGCTAGTGCATTAACTTCATTAAGAATGAGAAAACTTGGTAAACATTACTGGCATTCTCGGTGGGACCACCCTTTTGGTGATTTCCTTGTTTTATGTCTATATTTCACTTTTTTTTCTTCCACTAACACTGCAACATGAGGCTCCACTTTATTACTTTCTCATGTTGGGTTCGTGCCCTGGATCGCCCGTCGCTCAAGAGTGTAGACAAATAGGAAAAGTGTTATCCAAGTATTCCTCAATTTTCCCTATTTTCTCCTTTTTACATCGGAATTTTCCATTCTTGTTTGTGTCCTTATCAAATATGACACTTCTTTTGAGTTTATAATAACATTCCTTTTGCATCCTGTTTTCTCATATATTTTAAGTAGGGGATTTTAACTACTACATGCATATCAAATCTATCACACATTGACCTTGAAAAAACACAAATCAAAGCATACATCAAAACACTCATCTCCTCGGTAGACTAATTGATATTTGATCCACAAAAGAGAAAGCCACCAGACATTCCCTAACAATAACTTACCTGGAACAAACACAATTTTCCTTACCCTAAGACTTGTTATAATCCCCATTTTATTTTTCACATTTTAATCGTAACGTAAAAAGGAATTGTTTGCTTGAATTCTATTTAAAATGGAATCAAAATTTTCTTGAGCAAGTCCTCAACAATCCCCATGACACAGTAAGCCCTTGGTTGCTCTAGACCTTCATCCCCATATATGGCACTACCTTCCTATATACCCTTACTTCTTGACATGCCAACTAGTAGAATTCCACTCTTCCCTGCATATTCTATAATCTTGGCTTCACTAGCATGACTAGCCTAGCCAACCTATGGACCTTCTGTACTCTTCCACATTCATATCTCCCATCCAATCACATCATCTCTTCATGATCCTGCTCTCCCCATCCTATATACCCTAATACCCAATCTTAACCACGTAATATTTCAGATAACAGTTCTAATCCACCACCAAAAACTTATCTCACTCTATACACTATATCATTCAACCATTTTCAACAACACATACACCAGACATCTTCCACCATATTATTTCACCGCCTTCACCATTTACCCTTATATCTTATATATTTACCTACAAAGCTTCAAGGGATATCCTCACACCAACTATAGCCAAATCACTTTTTACCTACCTCCTTAACTTCCACTGACTCTCTTTCATCTACATCCAATCCTTCTCTTACCACATCAGCATAGCCTTAACTACTCCTACTCTCTATCCAACACCTATCATGCCAAAACAAGTGCCCACATCTCTTCCACGAACACCCATCACTAATCTTATATTGCTAATCCATAAATCCATTCATGTATACTGATATGCTTATCGCATTATTCATTATCCATGCCTACATCATCCATGTCTCCCAATATTCGACCCCTACTCCTCACCATCTACAGCCCCCATCCTTCTCAAATCTACATCCGTATGCAAAATGCCTATTCATATTTTCCTACCAACAACCTATCATTTCTACATAGATTTATCCACACCTACCTCACCTACTTCTCACATAGACCTCCTCAAGAATCATCCAAAAACCCCCTTTATATTTTATAGAACATACTACTCCCATATGATCACACCCACATCACCACATCACTTATTCAGATTCTTTTCCCTAATCTGCATATGTTCCACCTTTTCCCATCGTGTATCCTTAGATCCATACAGGATCCTCTTTCCTACACCCACCCCATAACTATTATGACGACTCCCATATATCCTTCTGTTATTCACACCAACTTCATCATTGAGAAATTTGGAGAGAGCTTTCAACTTCAGCCACCATAGCGAGCCTCCCATCTCATCGCACACAATAGACATCCCGCATCTACCCAACCTGTCCTTCCTTAGAGGGGGGTGTTTTTTTGGGGGGGGGGGGGGTTTTGATTTTTTGGGGTGTTCATCATGTAAATCTACTTCATATATCAGCTGCCACACCACCATCAAACAAAAAAAAATCCTCTAGTAGAGATCAGTTCAACTCCTTGTCATCACTCCCAAGTGTTCTCCTCAAAATCCAAATACAAATTCCTTGGATCTTTCTCAAGTTACTTTCCTGCCTCATAAGAAGATAAAAATTACTCAATCAATACCAAATCTAATATCCATCTTAGCGGTCACATCCATCTATCCTAGGACCCCACATCCATCATGATTCAATTATCAAGTCCAATTATAAATAGGTTCTAACTCCCTCTTAGGACCACCCCCTTCATTAAAAACCAATCTACCTATCCATTCATCCAAGCTAAATCACTAGATCATCTTTCATGGACTTATTAGTCTCTCTATGTTGCTTATTGAGAGTTTATCAACTTATATTTGTATTGACTATCAATATTTAATAGGTATAATAAGATTTTACAACATCCGGGAAACACTATACACCTTCCCTATAATCCTTGCCTCCAAGTTTCCACTATGCATCCTTTATCCTTATTTTAACTTATCTGATATAGTCTTTGTCAATTCCCTACTAGAAGCAATCACCGGGGATCGTTTATCCACGAAATCTATTCCAAACTATCCTTTTTTACCTTTCCTACTTCTCATTTTTGGCTCCTTCTACATATCCTCTTACATCACTTACAGACATTTATCATCTTCCAGATTAAACTCAGACCTTGCAGGTCTACATGTTTTATCTACAAGTTTAGATCCATCCTCCCAGGTCGTCGTCAACCTTCTTGTGCATAGTCTAGATTGTCTTCAACCTATACTAGGTAACACTTAATTTGTAATTATTTCAGTCATATCAGCTTCTAGAATAGTTTTAATCATTTCTCAGATTTAGTACTATTTCTACTTTTGCATGATGTCTGTTGTTCTTTCTTTATTTCACTCTTTCTAAACAACAGGGGTTAACATACGTGAAAGGAAGCCAAAAGCTTCTTTAATTTGGCATTGTTCGGGTATCCCTCACATAAATCTATCTAATCAATATCATTTTCAGTATATTCATAGGTCTTCTTCATCTCGCAGCAAGGATCAATCAATTACTTAGCACTCGCATCTCATCGTATCTGAGGTAACTTAAACCCTTCGTCATTTATGAGTTTTCTAGTTTCTTCAGTAGCTAGTGCATCAACTTCATTAAGAACGATAACATTGATAAACATTCCTAACACACCCAGTGGGACCACCCTTTGGGTGATCTCTTGCATTTATTTCTTGTCTTTGCTTTTTATGTCTTCTACTAACACTGTAGCTTGAGGTTTTGCTTTATTGCTTACTCATGTTGGGTTCGTGGCATGGATCACTCATCACTCAAGAGTGCAGACAAATAGGAAAAGAACTATCAATGTATTCCTCACTTTTTCCCTATTTTCTCCTTTTTGCATCGTAATTTTTAATTCTTGTATGTGTCCTCATTAAATATCACACTTTGTTTCGGGTTTAAAGAACATTCTTTTTGCATCATGTTTTCTCATATAGTTTAAGTAGGGGTTTAACTTACTACATATCACATCGTATCACACACGACCTAAAAATCACAAATCAAATCACACATCAAAACACTTCCTTTCCTAGTATACTGATTGGGATTTGATCACCGAATAGAAAGCTGCCTCAGACATTCCCTAGCCATAACTTACCTGAAACCAGACACAATTTTTCTTCTACTAGGTCCTTTGTTATCCATCCCTCTTTTTCTTTTTCACATTCTTAATCAAAACATAAAAATAATTGTTTATTTGACTTGTCTATTTAATATGGAATAAAACTTCTCAACAATCCACCGAGACCCCATCCAAACCCTTCGTTTCTCCTAGGTCCTCTTCCAACCCCATCTATGACTACCTACGTCATAGACCCTCTACTTCTTGACCACATTGACTGGTAGATTCCACTCCATCCCCACCATCTTCTATCATCTTTTCTTCATCTAGCATGACCATGTCTATCCAGCCTATTGACATTTCCTCTCTCTCTCCTTATATTTGATCTTCCCATCCAATCCATCATCATCTTATCATGATCTTATTTCTCCCCATCCTATATCTCCTCAATCAATCCAATCTTCATCACATGATATCTTCAAACAACCCTTTCCTAATCCACCACCAGAAAATACATCTTCACCCTCTACATCATATCAATTCAACCTCTTTTCAATCAACACCATACACCAGACATCTTCCACCATATCTATTTCACCTCCTTCATCATTTACCCCTATCTTAGATATTATGCCTACTACCCCTTCAAGGGATATCCTCACATCCACTATACCCATGATCACCTTACCTACCTCCTTAACTTCCACCACCTCTCTTTCATCTACATCTAGTCCTACTCTTACCACATCCACATCAAGCCTTGACTACACCTTCCTCTCTATCCACACCTATCATGCCTAAACCATTGACCACATCTCTTCCAAGCACACCCATCACTACCCTTATATCTTCTACATCCACAAATCCACCCATGTATACCTTGACATCCTTATCACATATTTCCTTTCCATGCCTACATCATCTATTTCATCCCAATATTCTACATCTACCATCTCCACATCTACATCCCTCATTACATATTCTCAATCCACATCCACATCCATAATGCCTCTTGAGATAAACAAAAAGGAATTCATACTTCTCCCACACAACCCCTCATTTCTACATCGATTCATCCACCACCTATATCACCTCCTTCTCACATAGACCTCATCAATCAAATCATCCAAACACCCCTTTCTATTTCTATAGCCACACCTACTCCCATTATTGATTCCACACCCACATCTACCCCATCTACTTCGTTAGATTTTGTTCCCTCATCTACATCTATTCCACCTTTTCCGGTCATACCATCTTTAGAATCTATATCGGTTCCACTTTTTATGCTTTCTTCCCACACCTACCACATTGACCATCATGACCACATCTCCATTATCTCCTTCTTCATCCACACCACCTACATCATTTGAGAAATATTGGAGATCACTTCAACTTGCAGCCACCATAGGTGAGCCTCTTATCTCATCCACACAACTAGATATCCCTGTATCTAGCCAACCTTTCCTTCCTTATATTCCATCATGCAGAAGTTACTTCCTCCATCAGCCACCACACCACCATCAGACCCTCCAGTAGAGATTATTGTCATCCCTCCCAAGGGTGATTCTTCACAATCCAAATCCAAACCCCTTGGAACCTTTCCTCAAAGGTGACTTTCATGACCTCATAAGAAGATTGGCATTCCTCTAATCAAGACCAAATCTACATCCTCCATCTTGGGGCACATCCATCTATCTTAGGACCCCCTCCTCCATCATGATCAATTAACCAGTCCAAATCTAAATCCAAACCATCTAACTCCCTCTTAGGACTGGATCCTTCATCAAAAACACCTCCACCTATCCAGTCATCCAATCTTAAATCATCCACCACTACATCTTCTAGACCACCTAGACCTCAACCCAATCCACATTTATCCTCACTATCCACACCATCTCACAAAACCTCTCTAAGTGTATACATCAAATCATATAGGGAGGTCCTCCAACATCTACTTCAAACTTCTTCCATCACACTTCCTCCCATTAAGATCCTTTGACCCAACCATCCTACGCCATCGTGGTTCAATTCTCATCACATCTGTGCCTATCATCATACTTTGGGTCATGACACTAAGCATTGTAAGGCCCTTCATACTATCATCCATGATCTTATTGAGTGAGAGGACCTCCTTGATGAGTCTCCTTCTCCATATACTACTTCATATATAGGCCATCTGAATCCTTTTACCACATATCCATCCATTCAAGCCTCCTGGGTCTCTTCATCCACATCATCTACATCATCTCCTATCATTCTTCTTGATGAGGGTCCTCCCTTATTCATCGATATTGTTCACCTTGTTACACCATCCCTCTATGATCCATTATTATCGACATCCTATCCATCCATTTCATTGGGGGAACATCTTCCCCTCCTTATTGACCTCCTCACATCCTTCTTCTTGTATTCATCAATCCATCCCCCTATGCAAGGGGGAATTATTTCTAGGATCTGAATTTTATGAATTAGTTCCTCTCCACATTCAACATTGTCTTATCTTATCTAGCTCGGTTCATCGATTGTATAATTTTCATCTCCTCTTCCTACAACCACTTTCATGGCCATATCTGTGCTTGCCTTTGGAAGTACCATGACTTTATCTAAAATCCACCATTATGGCACATGTTTCATGATCTTTATTTAACTCATCTCATCCTAGTTTATCTTGTCTCTCTCTAGGGGGACCATTTATTTGTCTTAGACACATACCTTTCTCTTCCTTAATAGGAAGTGCTTACTCTTATTTTTTTTTTTCATCTCGTCCATCTTTCTAAATGACGTTAACATCGGCAGGCCTCACTTTATCAAAATGTCACTACTCTAGAAAGGAGCCAACGTGGAAATTTTTCCCCTAACTGGATTGGACCATACATTATCACACATAAGTATGGGTTGAGATCCTATCGTTTGGCCTCCCTTGATGGTAAACCAGAAGTGGAACCTCTTAACGCATTGCACTTGCGACCATTCTATTGTTAGCACATTTACCAATGCACCCTTAGTCATATCTTTAGATCATTCCTCCATCTTAGCCTCTTCCATCTCTCATTGTGATGATTTGGAATTATGTGGTCTTCCGTCACTTCCTAGATGTGACCTTAAATATGGGCACCACGGCTCTTCCCATAGCATATTCCTTATGGATAGGTTCTCCCCTTTGGTGAGAAATCCATGATCATTACATCCATCACCCTCTTATTCACCTATTGGAACCATGCAAAGGGTCCAGGGGTGTCTCTTGTACATTATTTATCCCCTCCTAAGTGGTCTACTTAGCTATTCCTAGCTCTCCCCCATGTAAAATCAAAAATCATGGATGCTCTTGTTAAAAATTAAAGTTATCAAAAATAGACTGATCCCTCAAAGGACAATTGTTCATGAAAAAAAAACAAAAAAAAATCAAAATCAAAATCAAAGTCAAAATCAAAAAGAAAAATAGATTGATCCCTCGAAGGATGGCTATCATATTATTCTTGCCATCTATATTATGTATAAAGTAGACCATACCCTCGAAGGATGGCTACTCCTTATGGAATTTGAAGGCTTCCCACATTGATCAACCTTCCATTTTATTAGCATCCTAAGAAAGCTTCCCGCATTGATCAGCTTTCTTCTAGCAGACTTCCCGCATTGATCAGTTTTCTCTTTCCCCTTCCTAGAGCTGGGGCATAGTTTTAGGGAACACCACTTTTGGAGAACCCTCTTCCCTTGTACAAGTACATCTCAAATCCCTTTGTCATGTTGACATTAGGTTTATGAGTTCATTTCATCCATGCTCCTTATGATCTTTGGTATGACTAATTATTGTTGGTTACGTACTAACATCTGTTTTGGTCACATGTGCCTTGCGTTACCTAGATCCCCTTCTTGTTTACCTCCAATGCAGTTGGAGGCATATTTTCCTTACATTCCTTGATAAAACGTAGTGTTGTTTCACACCTATAGGTCACCACCGTTGTGTTACATTCTATCCTTAATCCTATCACATCTTTCATCCCTACCTTTCAACACATATTTCTTTATCTCAATCACATATGTGTTATCTATCTGTCTTACAACACATTTACTCTTACTTATATCCATCATTAATCACATCCATTCTAAAATTTTTTTTCATCACATATTATTCATATACATTCTAATCATCATGATCAAATTCAAACACAAAACATATAGTCCTAATCCTCATTAACACATCACACATTTATATCATCATTTTATCCATACACATGCACATCCAAAATAACCATCTAATCATACATTTATTTCACCATCATCATCAAATATAAAACAAACATGTGTTCTAACAACAACCATCATCATCACATCTAGTCTAAAAGCCATAATTATGACATATAACTAAAATCATCATCATCACATCAAATTAAATTCATCACATCACATAATGAATACATAATAATCCATGATAAAACCATATATCATATATATATATCAAAATGTGTATCAATACATCATAATTGCCCTCTAATGGGGCTCTCTCAAAGTAGAGATGTTATCAAAATCTGTGAAGTGTATACCCAAGGCTCTCAAGTCCTCTCTTTCTAGGGTAGGTATAACACCTGATCCTTGTGCATCTCCACCACCCTCGTGGCCTCCCTCCACTTGTTGTGGTTGTGCCACACTTTTCGTGCTCCTAGATGGCCCTGCTCCTCCTGTCGTTGTCCTCTGTAGGTGCTCCCAGTAGTGCAGTGTCTACAGAAACTTTCTCGAACAAGATCCCCTCATAATATCTAGCCTCTATGGCTAGTGCTCTGTACCTATCCATGGAAATCATGCCAGGAGGTGCTACCTATCCCGACTCCTGTGGAGCTTCTAAGCACCACTAACCTGACTTTGTCACCAAATTAATAGTCAAATCACCAAAATGGGCCTTGTAGGCCTCCCTCTTCACCAGTAGTGGTCTCTCTCTTGAGTAACTCTGTCCTTCTCCTGAGTGACCACATCCCACTGCTGTAGAGTTGTGTCTCTCTCTACACATGTTTGGTCCCTCTCCACCCTCATCTGATCTAGCTTCAGCACGTAGCATGCCACCTCTGCAGACTCTCCTACTCCACCATCTCTCCACCTCCTCTAGGAGCCACCTCAACCTCAACCTCCATCTCCTCTATCTCCTCCTCTCCCCCTCCCACAACCACCCTAGCTACCCAGATAGTATGCCAATCAGAGTATCCCACTCTGACTCCACATCATCATCCTCATCCCATGGTGCAACCTCCTCCTCCACTGGATCAACCATGATAGGACTCAGATAACTCCCTATCAACTCCTCCCTCCTATACAAAATAGGATCATGAGGCACTGTCTGGATGACCCTAAAGCATTACACTCTATCGAACTAAATGACCTTGATCATCTCCAGTCATCTCCCTTGCATCCACCTCATCCTCCTCATCCCCACTAACTCCACATCTACACCAGGCCATGCAGGGAACTCTCAGTATGGCCGCCACCTAATATGATCAACATCCAACTCTACAAGCCAATCTACATACCAATGCACCCTCCTCTCACTCCTATCTCCAAAGGCCTGATCGTCCCTCCATCTCAAAAATCCACCTCTAACTAAATAGGGTCTCCTGTGACCCATAGAAGCCCTGATGGCCTGAATCACTACTATATGCTCATAGGCCCAACAGTGAATAAGAAACCACATCCAATCCTGACCTCTTGCCTTCCCTGTACATGGAAAGCTCATGGTAAACCTGAGCCAACAGAGCAGTCCCAAATGAAAACAATGTCTGATGATCCACAATATCTACCACTACACCAGCTAGTGCACATGGAAATCGAGCCCACCAGAGTCTTGGAAAAGCATAACATGACACAACCATCATCACCATGCAGATCAAATGGCTGTGTGGTACCCCAGCCTCATATCTCAACTCATATGAAAAATCCCCTGAAGAAAATCTGATGTGGGGTGCATTGGCTCCAAATAGCCACATCAACACTACTAATCTCTCCTCACTGGTAATGGGAACTATCTTCTCCCCCTGTATGGCAACCTGAGAATCTGATACACATCCTCCAGGGTGACTGTCATCTCCCTGTCCTAAACCAAAATGTCCCTGTCTGTCGATCCCATCTCTCCACCAAAGAAATCATAAGCCCCACATCCCATGGGATCCTCTGATAATATCTAAATCCAGCCACTCCCACTGTGGCCAAGTGATCCCACTCAACATCTGTGACATCTCCTCTGATCTGCTCATATAGAGTAGGTACTCTATCCCTCAAATATAAGGTCTCTCTTGGCCAGCAATCACAAAACAAAACATACATACATCAGATTGACCATACAAAATCACATCATAATCCATTAAAATTCATCAAAATCCAATTCAAAATTAATCCTAATCCAAAATTTCATCCAAAATCAATCTAACCCTATCTTATCCAATCTAACCCTAGTCGATGCCGACCTAGGTGGGTCGATGCATTTTAGGGGTTGATCGACATGCCTTAGGGTTGGGTCGATGTCGACCCACCTAGGTCACCACCAACTGCCCCTGGCATCATCCACTTTTTCAAAAAAAATGTAAAAAATAATAATAAAACATTAAATTTAATTAAAAACTAGTGTGGGTTTTGTTACTCACCATCCTCTGCACCCTCTGGTGTTTCCTCGCATCTCCTGTGGCCTCCATTTCTCTTTCTCTCTTTAATCAATATTCTCTCTCTCGTCAACTTTGTGCATGAAAATGAGCATTCGTCGACCAACCCTTGGGCTTATATAGCCACCAAACTTCAGGTCATCATTGACTCTTTGGTCACTGTTGATTAAACATAGTTGTCGTTGACTCCCTTTGGCAATAATTATTTTGGGATTTTCCCCTCTTTCTTGCATCCTTTCCTAGGGCATCATCTATTGTTGACCTTTAAGTCCACATTTGTGGCCATAATCTATTTTCCCTCTAGGAATTTTTAATCCAACATTCAAACTATTCCTCCTTCAGGCATACATACTTTCTAAGTCCACATTTGTGGCCATATCTATTTTCCCTTTGGGCATCCAATTTCAAATCATTATCACTCCCTAAGTCCTTTGGCATATATTCATCTCTTCTTTTGGGCATTTTAATTCACAATCCTATCTAATCCATGCACGAAGTCCTCCTTTGAGGCCATATTCATTTTCCCCTTTGGGCATTACATTCATCATATCAAGTCCACTCTTGTGGCCATATTCATGCCCTTTTTGGGGGCACCATATTCTCATTCAAAGTCCACCTTTGTGGCCATACTTTCCCCACTTGGAGAATATTTTGTTTCCCTTTTTTCCTTTGTGGCCATATCTTTCCCCTTTGGGGCATATTTTTCACCTTTTTTTTATTTTCCTTTCAGGCCATTTTTGTGTCCCCTTTGGGACACCATAATTTTTCATCCTCATCCCTTGTGGATGCATACCTTTTCACTTGATTCCTTGTGTACGAAGGATTTCACATACCTTTCACATTTAGTTTGTGCATAGTTTGATGTTTTCCTATGACCCATTGGTCATCATTGTTTGCATCCATACTGCAGTGGTCTTCACCCACTCACTGGTCCATAACACATTGTAGCACATCTCCATTGAGACCAAAATTTTCCTCTATTGATGTGATATTGGAGTCACCACCATATTTTTTATTAATACTATGATCCATTTTTCTAGGGGCATCTTTCCTTGGTTAATCATTTTACCCATCTTTTCTTCACCCACCCACCCTTCATCATCTACTTTTTTCAAATGTGTCATCGATTTCCCTTGATGTCATTGATCCCCCATTTGAGGGGGAGCTCATCATCTACCTTTTGTAAATCCTCATCCAACTCTCATCATTTTTGTCTCATGGTTTGCTAGCTCAAACCACTCAACAAAAAGGGGAAAAATGTAGACACCTAAATTTGGTATCTATACCCTTGATCACCCACGTGCACATATTTATTTAATCCATCCCCTTTATCTAATTAAATTCCCATCCAATTCCCATTAATTAATTAAGCCACATTAATTAATTAATTAATCATTTAATATCTTACATGCCCAATTATCCCATCCATATTAATCTTATTCCTATTAATTAATTAATTCCTATTAATTAATTAATACCCATTATCTTTCCCTAACCAACCTTCTATTTAGGATGCTTTTATCCTAAATCCATCCCCTTGATTTTCTCCTATCTATTTTTATGCCCTAACTACCCACAATCTCATCCTCAAAAATCTAATCCCACCTATATGCTTTAAATCATTTGGCCAACTCTTAAAAATCCAAAATCACGCCAAAATCACAAAATCTAATCCCATTGGGGAAAATTTCCTTGTAGTCAGTGGTGACCCAGCCCAGTCACCATTCGACCCTATAAAGCTATTCTTTCTTTCCAAAAAATCATCAGATGCATGCAAAATTTGAGACTCTCTTGTGACCTGTATGAATTTTTCCTCATGCCTGAGCATTCTTGAACAATTACAGATCTCCTAGACATCCTTTCAACATGCTTGCATCACTCATGATCATCCTTTCATGAGATTATTCCATCATTGTGTTTTTTATTGAGATTTTATCATATTATCTTTGTATTACTTTTGTGTCTAACCTTTTTTAGGTACATAGAAGCTTCTGCAACATCCAAGGAACACTCAACAACCTTCCCCTACAACCCTTTTCTTACAGGTTTCCATATTCATCCTTTTATCCTTGGCTTTATACTTCTCTTATACAGTCATCGTCGATCCCTCTGGTCACCATTGACCAGGGATCTATTCATCTAATTAATCTATCCAAATTATCCTTTTCTACCCTTTTCTTGCTTCTCTGTCTTCTGGTTCTCTTCTACAAGATCCTCTTACAACACTTACAGACCTTTATCAACTTCCAGATTGCATTCAGACCTTACAGGTCTGCATATTTTATCTATAGGTTTAGATCCATCCTCCCTAGGTCATCATTGACCTACCTCTACACAGTTTGGGTCACCATCGACCTAGACAGGTAACACTTAATTTACAGTTATTTCAATCTAATCACTTTAGATCAATTTTGTCATTTTCAGATTCAGTAATACTTCTATTTCTGCATGCTTTTATTGTTTGTATCCTTTATTTCAATTTTTCTAAACAATGGGGGTTGACATCCATGAAAGGAAGATTTAAAAGCTTCTTGGATCCACATTGTCCAAGAAACCCCCCACATAAATCTATCTAATCCAATATCATTTTCCAAGTCTTATTTGTAGGTTTATCTCATTTGCAATAGCAGAAGATCCATCATCATACTTGTGCCCATATCACATCACATATCTGAGGTAACATAAACCCTCCAACATTTCTAAGTTTTCTAGTTTAGTCCTGAGTGACCCCTTTATTGTCTTTCTGATCCATAGGGATCCAAAATAACTTCTACTAATCATCTTGTTGTTGTCATCCATACACCAGAAGGATCTAAAATGGAGAAAATAAGGTTCTGTCACTATTATCAAATCAGAACCGCTGCCCTGTGCAGAGCGGTGATTGTAGATGACCGTTCTGTCCCTGTAGTGGCGGTGGTCATGTAACCACCTCCCAGCCAGGGTGGTGGTCGTATAACCGCCAGTCTGCATTAGGTGCGTGCAATCCTGTCACTTTAGACGGAAAAATAAAATGAAGCATGAATGGATGCGAACAGTCTTGAATCGTCCAGAGGGTGTCCATGTCCCTTCCTCTGCTACATGACCTTTCCCATTCTCCAGTGCACGGGAGGACATAGAGGGAGGTTATAAATGCATGTTATGGAGGAGCAAAGGAATTGTATCATTGGAAGTAAGAGATTTCATGGGAGTAAGTGCAAGAGTATTCTTAGTGCTGGAATTGAGATTTGTAGAAGCAAGGAGTAATTGAGAACAGAGCAAGCAAGTAACTTGGGAGGAAGTGGGAGAAATTGTCAAATTTCTCTTTCATACTTATTGTAATTTTCTGTATCTTCATATATTGAATTGGCCAATAAAACAAGTGGGAAGAAAGAGCAATTTCCCTTCTCGACTAGTTTTTCCTCCTTAGACGGTTTTACAGGATAAAATTGTCGGTGTATGAGTCTATATTCTTTCCCTTTCTACAAATTGTTGATTCTAAGCACAAGTATAATTCATTCACTAGCTATCTCTATTATTTTCTAAGAGAAAGTAGAACAACAATGATAATTGTGATTCTGTGGATAATTCCAAAGTTGAAGAGTTACAGATCATTTTGGTATCAGAGCTAACAATTATCAAGGACTATGGTATTAATTCTTGAATTTGTATGACAGTGATGAGATCTAAAGGTGAAGAGGCTTTACCTTGCAATCCAGAAATTTCTACACAGAAGTGGAAACAAAGAATTCAGGGACAACTAGAGGAATTGAACTTGGTCTGTAGAATTGAGATGCTGGAGACCATGATGGATAGGATGTTTAGAAGGCAAGAAGAGATGCTGATTTATAGAAGATAGCTTTCTGTCAACAAGACTCCATGGACTCATTGGTTTAGGGCTTAGCTGAAAATTTTGGCATAGGAAGGATCCACCATGAGGAAAGTTATGGGGAATAACATGAAGAAGAGACTTCCAACACAAGAGAAAAGGTAAAATCTGATCATACTCCTTTTAAAGTTGAAATGAAAGTTGAGATTAAATATTTGAAGGACAAGTAGATGCAGAGTTGTTTGATAAATGGTTAAAATAGTTAGAAGTCTACTTTAGCATCCATAATGTCACTGAGACACAAAGGATCACCTTTGCACATCTCAAGATGGAGGGACATGCTCTGGTTTGGTGGGAAACCCATCTAGCCACTTGTGAAAAGAAAAAGCATCCTATTGTGAAATCTTGGCAAGAATTTAAAGAACTACTTAGAGCTAACTTCTATCCTATTGGCCATAAGACTGGCCAAATGATTAAATGGAAGCATTTTAGACAAGGCAGTGGTTAAAGTGTGCATGACTATACTATGGAGTTTTGGAGGAAAGGCCATGTTCCTTAACATGGACTTGGAGGATGAGGATATCTAACCAAGTACTTGGGAGGACTTCACACTCGCCTTCAAAGAAAATTCATCTCCACAAAACCCAAAGATCTCAATGAAGCAATGCGTAGTAGAAGAAAGAATTTGGGAAAACAAGTAACAAGGGTAAGTGGAAAGGGACAGGTAAAAAAGCTGCCACTACTTTGAATACTTGTAAAGATCACAAGAATTTTTGCAAGAACTGTGATATCAAGGTCATACTGACGCTACATGTTGGAAGTTACATCTGGAGTTGCATCTGAAGAACCAAACCAAGGACTCAAAGAATTCCATGACAGCTATGAAAACATAAGTGGAGGTGGAAATAAAAGATGAATCTGATGTAGACGAGAGGCTTAGATGCACAGCCACCAACATGGACAGCCAGGAAGAGGAGATGAGTAGACTATTCCAGATTAAGATAACTAAGGTAAACATTTTGGTTAATACAGTTCGTGTAGTCCTAACGTGATTTCTGAAGCAGTTGTAAAGAAGCTTGGTCTTGAGAACTTACGAGCATCCACACCCTTATCCTTTGGTTGGGGTGAGAAGGGTGTTGAATTTAGGTAACAAGAAGTGTAAGGTTAATTTTGGGATAATTCCAGTATATTAATGTTTTGAAGCTGACGTTATTCCAGTGATGCTTTTGATATTGTATTCGTGAGTCCTTACTTGTGTATAGGGATATTATATTTATGAGGAGGGAAAACTAGTATAGATGGGTTAAGGATGGGATCAGGTAACAACATCTGGGCACACCAGTGTAAGACATGGGTGACTATGGTAGTGTTAACCAAGCAAAATGACGTATTCAGGAAAATCATAATCATTTTGTTTTCTTTTATTGAAGGATAAACAAGATGGGGTATACGTTGCAAGATTTCTAACCATGGAAAGCATGATTTGGATATTATTATTCATTCTTTTCAAGAAGTATTTAGGCTCCTAGCGGGTTACCACCAAAATGGGAAGTAGAGCATGAGATTCAGCTATTTCCAGAATCCCCTCTACCGAATCTCGGGGTTGTATAGGAAATCCTTCTCAAGAGTACTAAATTAAAGAAACAACTCTAGGAACTACTAGACCAAGGGGTGATATGTATGAGCACCTCACCATGTGGTTCTCCTTTTGTGGTGGTGCCAAAGAAGGATGGTTCTTAGAGAATGCGCATGTGAATACCGTGCTTTGAACAAGATCACCATAAAGAATAGATATCCACTCCTGCGATAGATGATCTCTTGGACCAACTTCATCATGCCAATTTTTTCAAAAAGTTGGATCTCAAGTAAGTTTATCACCAAGTCAAAATGAAGGAGGAGGAGATATGGAAGATTGCCTTCAAGACAAAAGGGTTTGTATGAATGGTTAGTACTTCCTTTTGGGTTATGCAATGCACCCGCTACATTTATGATATTGATGAATGATCTTGTGGTAATTTCATAGATTCATTTGTCAGTTTGTATTATCTAGACGATATCTTGATTTTTAGTGCCCCTGGAATAAAATCTAACTTCATTTACAACAAGTCTTGCAAGTTCTCAGGGAGAGACACCGACTTTTGTTATATGAAGAAATGTGAATTTTCAAACATTTAACTTGTATCTGGGAATGTGGTGGAGGAGGAGAGCTATAAGTGGATCCAAAGAAGGTGGAGCCATCCATTCACTAATTGGCCACACCAAACAGGAGCCACATAACTAGGAGTTTTGTGGGAGTAGTACAATACACAGTGGCCATTAAAAAGAGTAACATTAAATTTTTTTTTTTTGAACTATGGATAAGGAACAAGACAAATCCTTTGAGTTATGAAATACAAGATTATTCATGCTCTAGACTTGCTCTTCTAATTTGCAGAAGCCTTTTGAAGTAGAGAATATGTCATTGATTACGCCTTCTGGGTGTTTGTTGTAGGATTGTTTCTTAAAGAGGTAAACCCTTATGTTATCCTTCTACAAAATTTCACTTCAATAGTTAAGGATTATTTATCATCTTGATCAGGACAATTTATTCACTAAGTTCCGGGAAATTAACAACATGGAACGCCTTATTTGTTGGGGTTAAAGGAAACTATTGTGCACACTAACCACCAACCTCTCCAGTTATTTGTACGCACCATCTTAACTTACAGTAGGAAAGGCAACTATACAAATGGATGGGGGTTCCTTCAGCCGTTCCATCGTAGTGATTTAAATACAAGAAGGGTGTAGTATAAAATTGGTGGTAGACTGGTGTCTCGGCCCCCCCACACAGGAGAAGTTTTCCCTATTTTGGCCCCTATTCTCTCAGACGATGCCCTTCACGAAGGAAGGAATCTTACGGAGAGGAAGTAGAGGAATATTCCCATGGACAAATACTTTGGGGTGAATTTCAGCAGTTTGCAGTCCAAAGGGTTGAAAGGACAGGGATTGAATATTTTTATTCAAAGACAAGCTATCTACTGATGGAGGAAATTGTGTGCCAAACGAAGAGTAAATTCTATTGATGAGGGAGAAAACATACCTTGAAAAGTAGCAGGGAATTTCGGTGTTGGGAGACCACTTACCAACCTTGCCATAAGGTACATGTATTGGCCCCACAATATGCAAGAAGAAGTATCAAAAATTTATACGGGGATTTTGTAAACTTTGTTGTACTAGAAAACCAAGACTTGGAAGGAAAAGATTTGTATATGAATTTCGCAATACCTAATCATCCATGGGATGGAAATTCTATGGATGTGTAGGAGTATTACCTATGTCTAAACACATGGCCATGACCGATCCTCTATGTTGTTGCAATAGATTTAGTAGATGTGTATTATTATGGCAGGAAAAAGATAGTAAAAAAACACTGAGGTGGTAGATTTTTCTTTGCAAATGTATGGGTGCATTTTGGTTTGCCAAGTCTATTGTTTCTGAACAGGGATTCCAGGGCGTGGGGAAATTTTGGCACTTCTTTGTGGGACAAGATGGATACAGGTGACAGAGGGAGCACAAAAAATTTCCATCCACAGGACAGATGGAAAAAATAGAGGTGGTAAACAGCATTTCGGTACAGTTGATTCAGAGGTATTATAAAACCAAATACCAAGGACTTGGGATGAGTCCCTTAGATAATTCAAATTTCTATACTAGGCAGTACACAAATCCACTATGAATGAAGTCACCGTTTGAAGCATGATTGGGATACTACCTATAGATCTGATGGACCAATAGTAGTGGACAGAAGGATGAGGAGGATACAAGAGACCACATATAGACATGACTAGAAAGAACAAATTCATGGAGAGGATATGAAAATCCATCTAAAATTCAAGGAACATCTAGAGAAATATCAGGGTCTAAGTACAAAGGTAGGCACCCACGATCCAATAGAAGGGAACATAATCTTCAGGTTGGAGATATATTGGCGTACTTGAGAAGAGAGACTACAAGGATAATCACAGGAAGCTTCAAGCCATTACGATATGGGACCCTTCCCATATGGCGCCGGTTGGAGAAAATTCCTTTTTAACTTGATTTTCCGGTCATTCATGAGGATGTTACTCTGTTAGGTAAAACATGATAACTTGCACCTATATGAGCCATCCATGCTAGATGAAGATGAGATGAAGAACTAAAGTTGCTACCTCCATTGAGGATTGGGTCCTTGACTAACAAGGTGAAGTGGAGGGGAGAGTAATATAGTAAAAATGTCAGAGTAGAGAGCAGGAGAGGTCCGTAGGAGTCTTGGTAGTGGACTGAAAGGAAAGTACACCAATACAGGGCCCTGGTCCGGTGGTACCCAAAGGAGAAAGTGAGGGAATATGTCATTTTCATTTCTATTAACCCACACACCCCCCAGACTAAGATTTTTGGGACCAAAATTCATCCTAAGTGGGGAGTGTGATCATAGGGGATCCACAATGACTCTACTTATCAAACTCAAAAAAACCCAAAAAACACGAAGAAGAAGACAAAAAAAATACATGGAGGGTTCTGTCTGTTTCGTGACAGGACCAACCACACTGGGTAGGGTGGCTGGTTACAGAACCTTTTCCATTAGGCGGAAGGTCACTGGATCTTCACGGAAAAAATTAAAAATATGAAGTGAAAATCCCAAAATTCCAAAGGGTTGTCAAGTCTCCTTCTTATGCAAGACTGCCCTTCTCTAGGCATGAAGAGAACATGAGAAAGACTTAATAAATGCATGTTATGGAAGAGAACAAAGGATCGAGGCATGAAGCAAGTGAGTAAAAACTCTTAGTGTTGGAATTGTTATTTGTAGAAGCAGGAGTAATTGAGGAAGAGCAAGAAAGGAGTAGATGGGAGGAAGTGGAGATATTATCTAGTTCTCTTTCATCACTTATTGTATTTTGTACTTATTATTGAATTGGCAATAAAAAGTGGGACAAAAGAAAAGAGCAATTTTCCTTCCCAACTGGTTTTTCCTCCTCTGGAGGTTTCCACGGATAAAATTTTTTGGTGTATGAGTCCCTATATTATTTTTCCTTTCCCTTCTGCAAATTTTTTCTAATAACAAGTAAATTCATCACTAGCATCTCTATTATTTTTAATAGACAAGTATAGGAAAAACAACGATTAATGGTGATTTGTGGAATAATTCATAAGGTTTAAGAGTGGTACAGATAACCTTGATGATTATTGAATTGATTATTAAATATCGATGTACCCAATGCTCTTCATGGAAGAAAGAAGATAACTTTGGAAAAATATGAAAAGCTTGGTTTATAGTTTTGTGTGCCAGTGCATTGGCATGAATGGGGATTTCACACCCTTTCCCCCAACATTAAAAAAAAGAAGTTCCTCTGATTTTATGATGATATGGGGATGACTTTGTGGACTTCTATTTTCCTTAATCTTTAGATTTAATTTCATGGCATTATTTTACCTGGTTTCCATAGAAGTTAGGAAGTTGATTCACATTAAAATAGAATAGAATGAAAGAGAAATCACTTTTTGCTTAACTGGATCTTGTCTCAAATCTTCATATTTCTTCTCTTCCGAAGAATAGGTTCAAAAAAATATTCCTATGTGCTAATAATTCTTGATTCTGAATTCAAATGACATGCTCCTCTAATTTTGAAAAATAAAAAAAAAAATGTGTTTAGATCACTCTGAGCTTAGGGAAAAAATTGAATAAGATGGTTGTGTGGAGTGCAATGAGTGGTTAGGTACAACCTAATTTTACAAAACTCATTTAGAAGCTAAAGATGTTAATAAGAAACTTCAAAATTTGGAACAACGATGGTCTTTGGCAATTGTGTTCAACAAGAAGCAAATAGGATTAGGGATGAGATAAATTCATGGAACAAATGGTTTCTCAGTTGGTATGTCCCATGATGATTAGTATTATTGAGAAAAAAAGATCTTTTTAAAAGTTTTATAACATTTTTTCTAGGGAAGGACAGAAACATTTTAGAGACAAAAATGATAGAGCTCTCTTGATAAAGAAGGCGACCGAAATAATTTTTTTTTAACAATGTATAATTAAGGTTAAAGATCAAATAAGATATTCTGAAAATATTTCGTTGATGGTCAGACACTATGATTCAAATGGAATCAGAGAGAATCTATTTCCTTCTACAAAAATCTTCTAAATGGCAATACTCATCTCTCTAACAGTTGCAACATATAGGGGGTTAGAAAAGGATTGATGACACAAACTATGTTTAGCTCCCTATAATCCATGTATATCATAATCTGTCCATCCTTCTTGATGCTAATTACGATTGGACTTATCCACTCTGATTCTTTAACAACTTCAATGATCCCAGATGCTATCATTTTGTCTATCTCTTCCTTTACCTTCACATGCAAATTGGGATTCATCTGATAGGGTCTCTTCCTGATTGGGTGCGCACCATCCTTCAGCTTTATCCTCATCTCCCCTAAGGAATGGTGGATGCCTTTGAGCTCATGGTACTCGCGTGGGAATAAATCCTCAAATTCACGTAAAAGATCAATGATCTTAGAGACTTCCTTCTCCGACTAGTAATCTCCAATGATAGCTTCCTTAGGTTCTTTTCCCAAGCTGATGTTAACCTTATTTGTCTTTAAAGGCTCACGGTAGGCACGTGCGTGAGTATTAGCACCGTCCACTACCTCATGTATACCTACACAATGGTTAACATCCAAGATTTCTACTTCCTCCCCATGAATAACATACACAAACTTCCCTTTTTTCTTTTCCAAACACGTGTGCTCAAGTTGTATCTTTTTTATATCTTCTTCCTCAAAGCACACCTCCAGGCTAGGTTCACCTAGCAACTCTAGCAACCTATCTTCTACTATGGCACTATCCCCCATGGTAAGGCACTTGACAACCTGGAATGCCTTATCAATTGATGGCTTAGTACTTCAAAACTCAAATGTTTGAATGAGATCAGCTGCTAACTCTTTCCAATTCCTTGTTTGGCGGCGTGTCTCAGAGTGGATGTACCATACGCCTGCACAACCCTGTACTGTAGAATATAGTTTGTATACCCAAAGGGATGGTGGAAAATCTTCCACGCCTTCTCTCCAGAACTTCTCAAATCCTAGATATGGAAATAGGCGGGTTCATTACCATGATAATCCTTGATGGCGGTGGGCGCGTTGCTTCTAAAGAACCAGACAGAGAGGGAAATTCTCACCTCACGCCATTTCAAGAGGTTCTTCTGATGTGTAGCCCACCACTGTGCCGCTATGCTGAGTAGAACATAACTTAACACCCCCCTTCATTCATTCTCCTCCTTCCACTGAGCTTCCATCTTCTGTAAAAATATCTCAGGGAAGGCTCCTCCTCTTAGGTAATTCCTTTCCTCCTAGGTGTTAGACAATATGCACCTTTTTCACCTTTGTCACTGATCCTCTTAAATGTCATCCGATCAACTCATAGGTTCCATGCACCCAATTATCACATGCTAGACTAGTGGTGTCACTTACCGACTGAGCATCCTCAAACTGGATAACTCCGTTGGTAGGATGGATTATCTCTGGATCCCTGATTGAGTGCACATATATTCTATCTAGGACCTCTTCTCCCAAAGGTTCAGTATAGGGTGTTGACTTCCCATCAGCCAAGGGTATGATGACCCATTCCTCCTCATTTTCAAAGCTTATGTACCCCTTGTTGAACCAAAGATTTTCATTGTTCTTATAACACCATGGGTTCCCAAGTAGTGTTGGGAAATTGTCTGCCTTAGCGAGTGCCAAGACTTTAAAGTCCCCAGTAAACTTAGCTCCTTGAATGGTGATAGATGCATCCTTGTAAGACACCGATGGGCATTTCCTTTCATTTTTTTTTGCCATATACAACACATTCAAAGATGGTTGTAATGCAGGCCTTCCCATCTGATGCCATGCATCCAAGGTGAGAACATTGACCTCCGTGCCTGTGTCAATGAGGATATTACTAAGGAGCCATCCATCCACGACTACATTTAATGTGATCTCCCTATCATAGTCAAGGATGTGAGGGGGAAGGTTTACATACAAGAACTTCCTCTCATGCTCTAATCTCTGGCACATGGCTACCTTCTCTCTCAACCATGCTCCTAGCAAGGGAATAATATTCTCTTGCCTTATCATTTTACATACTTCCTTGACCTCATCCAGGTCATCCTTTGGCACCTCGACCTTCCTTCTTTTCTCCTCCCTCCTGGACTACTCCTTTAGACACTGTGATTTCTCCTTATAAACTCTGAATGACATCCATGGTATCTTGATATACCTTCTTTTAACGTGTAGGATCTGGGTACTTCCCATGTACCATTTCTTCCCTTGAAACCAGGTTCTTCTGCCTTGGTATTTCCTTTGTGTGCGTGGCCTCTGCTCTTGTTGTTACCATAACAAGTTCTAAGCCTACATCACGTGTTACCCATGGAATCCATTGTGTGTTAGCCTTCTTAATGCTTACCATTGTAATTCCCTTGTCTTTCTGGTGCTGCTGATTCATATGCTCAAATAACTCAGGGCACTCCTCATACTTGTGTTTCTTCTCGCACAATGAGCACTGCAATAAATTCTGGGCACTCTTGTTTGTAATGCTCTGTAGACCCATAATTAAAATAGGTTCCACATGGGAACTCACTTCTTCCTCCTCCACAGTTACCACGACCATGAAATCCTCCGTGAAACCCCCTTCCGCACGCGCCTCCATCTACGCGCTCCTCATAACGGTGATCATCACCTTTAGAACTACTAGACAATGCTGGTATGGTGTACCCCATGATCAATGGCCTCATGGATCTGGTCAATAAGCCTACAATCCTTAGTATCATGGGTTGTAGAGGTATAAATCTTATAGTAGCAAGACACATTTTTTGAATTACGTACTGTAATAAGGGGAATCTACTTGCATCATGGTCCCCATGAAAAATTTCATAGTCTAATGTCACGGTGCATACTCTCCTCCAGGGATAACTACCCTTGACATGCCTCTCTACTTCACAATATGTACACCATAAACCACTGCTAAGTCTCATGGGATGAGTTTGCAGACAAATTCTCCAGTTGCTTAGCCAAAATAGCAATTTGAGCCTCCAAAAATAGGCTAACATTAGTATCAACACTTCCAATAGCCTCAATGCATAGAGAAGCTTCTAACGCCTCATGCAGGTCTATGAAAGTTTTATGAGATAAGGCCCTTCTAAAAGGTGTGATCAACCCTCCAACAAACCACTGAGCATGCTGTGAAGGGTGAATATCATATGATAACTTAGACAAGAGAGTTTTAAATCACACATCATACTCTCCACACACTCTCTGCCATTCCCTGTTGAATCTCCTTCAGGGCACTGATGCTCTTCTGTTCAAACTCAGGGATGTGGAATTCTGCCAAGAAGGCATTCTTTAAAGCAGTGTAATCCACCACCATTTGAATGAGGGTCATATTTCTTATACCAGCTATGCGTGTGGCATTACAACATCATTGCAAACTGACTAGCCTTTCACTTTGGGGTTGTGATCCCCTTTGAATGCCATAGTAGTTCACACTTATGAACATGTTCTACAGCATCTTCAATACCTCTGTAATATAGAAAATGTAAAGACATCTCAAAGAAGACTTGAGGGGGTGGTTGGGGCCCTTGTCCTCCTAAGCCAGAGCCTTGGTTCCCTCTTGTGTTTCCTCCACCACTAGATCCACCAGATCCACTAGGTGCTATGTCCTCCTGAGAGCCACCAGATCCACCAGGTCTTATTCCTCTTCAAGTCCACCAGATCCACCAGAACCACCAGATCCTATTCCTCCTGAACCCACTAGATCCACCAGGTCCTGTAGTGTTCATATCAAGGGTCCCCAAAGTTCCACTCAACTACACGCCAACGGTCTATGATAATGCCCCACTACTACTAGTTTACCCTGCGCCACTCCCAGATGTGAGATTGAAGGCTTGTGTACTTGATCCTTGTCTAAAAATTCCTCTGAATACTAGAATATGTGTAGCCATAGAAGTGGGAAATAAAAAATTGTATCTCCTAGGTGCCATAGATGGGAAATAAAAAATTGTATCTCCTAGGTGCAGATCTATCACTTCCACTTATACCAACTAGGTTAACGATACTTTTTCCTTGATCTAGAAAACCAAGTGCCAAGGTTTGGTCACTAGGTGGGTTTAGATACATACCAGCAACTCTTCTCTCTCCACGTGATGAACTCTCATCATAATCTAAAGGGTTCTCTCTGATGTGCTTGTCAAGATGGGGTAGCACAGACTACTCAAGTTCCACATTCTCCACGTGAACCTCAACTCCTTCCCACAATGTCTACCTCCATAGATCCATCATACTTGTAACCTCACGTTATCTAGTAATCTCCCTTTTATGTGCTTCACTATACTTGAGCCATCTCTCCTCCCTTTCTTTCTCCATCGTAATATCTGCCATCTTCCTCCACCCTAGCTTCCTTCCCAATGCTCAGAATGGTTTAGCCGGCCATTGGAAATGCCTGCTAAACTCAAGGAAACAATCAAGATATTCATTTCCAAAGGGATAACACGTAGAAATGATCCTTTGGGATACCATAGAAATTCAAACTCAACAACTTCCAGAAAAGAATATTTAGAAATAGCATACTCTAGAGTGTAGCTAGCCAACACACCTTTCCACCAATGATCCACAGCACGAGTCCATGTCAAATCTGCATCCTGCAACCTCTGGTATTCTTCTTGGGTCCACATGTGTGATCTATAATACCAACTTGATCTAGATGCATATGCTAAGATCCATTCATATAGTTCTACTGGGAAAGAAACAGAAAAAAATTTCATACAAATCATGGTAGAGGTTCTCTTCTACCCATCTACATGCATCAAACTTATATCCAGTGCTAAATCTATGAGAAAATTCATCCTTCATGCTCTTGAACCATGATTCAACACTTTCCAAAGTTAACGCTCTATGTCATCACTCATTATATAGATCATGATGAATGTTATTTACCACTACAACTTTGAAAAGATGTCCCAATAATGGAACCAAGATGTAGTCATTTTTACACCCATCATAAAGGAAATAAATCCTATGCGCACCAGCCTATCACCCAGTGGGCACTGGGTGCTCACCCAAGGCATGCGCGGGCACCAAGTCTCTCTTTTATGTGAGTTTAGTGGGAAACATCATCTATGATTTGAGTTTAAGAGATTTGAGATGAAATAAGACATACAAGCACCATAGAGCTCAGAACGGCTTCTAGATCCTTGCATTCATTCTAGATAGAAAAATGCTTAACAGATTATAGAACTTACACCAAAATAGAAAGAAATTTGTACAAGCATTCATACTTAGTTCATAAACATAAATGAAAAAGAGCTATGAAGAAGGATGTATGCATCAGAACCATTAATGTTCATATTCACATAAACTGGTAACCTCATTACACTCATTAGGCCCTTTATAGAATGTCACAGAAGGGTGAACCACAGTCATGCATTATAACTAGATTCATATAGCTAGGCTCTTAAAATAAAATTTATACCCCCCAAATCCTTGATACACCCTTTCTTATTTTTATTTACCGAAGCTAACAGAGTCCTTGCAGTATTTCTACAGAGCTTCATCCTTTATCCATTTCTTCCTCTTTTCTATCCTCTTCTTTCTCTTTATATCTCTCTTTCTTCTACATGCGCTTGTATATATAGCCTTCTTAAATTGCCAACTCATTCTTCCTGTGGCCTCAGATTGTCACCATGTGTCTGAATGTGGTCCTCCATGGGTGCATGCTCCTCTAGTCCTAAGCTCACCACTCCATGCCATGATGTCCTTCTAGGTGCTTGTATTGCAAGACATATTCCTTCCAGGCCACCCTATTTCCAGCCTGGCGCCTTATTCACTCGAGTCACATTTTTCTCACATCCTACCTGATAGTTCAAAAATGGCTAAGTCCCAAATTCTACTCCATGGGTGCACATCCCAAGTTTTACCAAAACCCTACTTAAACCCTTCCCTGCGTGCCTTGCACATTTTTTTCAACCTCATGCACCTATGCGCCATTTTTGGACTTAGTTGATATTTCAGGGGCTAAATACCTCTTAAGTGCAATGAGCTCATTTCCAAAATTTTACAGTAGTGACTTGACTTCAAATAGATATTTTGAAGAGGTGGGGGCATACTTTAATTACTGGTTGATTAAATATATACTGTTGAATAGGAGCAATGGATAGGTTGACTTCTATTCATAAGATCTACTCAGACAATTGACATTTGTGGTCATAGAGCTATCTTCCTAGCTTGAATTGAGGAATTTTCCTCTCTTATGGAAACTTCATAGGCATCACGTAATGTAGTCCCTCCCATGGAATGGATCATGACTTCTATAGTGCTATTCAAGGCTTACAAATAGTACAAGAATGCATTATTTGGAGAAGGATTTATGACTGTCAGAATCCTATTCTAGGTCTTGGGGAATCAGAAGTTGAAATCACTCTTGTATTCTTAGGGGTCTCTCTTCATGGTAGTGAGCTCTTCTAAAAGTTATAAGTGATCACTCTTTTCTTGAAACTGTTTACAGAGCTTTTCTCCTAACTCGACCCAAGTGGTTATAGTGCCAACACTTAACCCTCAAAACCATTGAAGTGCTTTTCCCTTGAAAGAGTGTATACACAAAATTTAGGTCATACTGCCCCTTTACCCCACATGTATATTAATTTAATTACCTACAATTAAATTAATGCCCATTCTCAGATATTCCATTAATTTATACCTTAATTAAATTAATTTCCACCTCACCTAGACACCTCACCCCACCACATCACCTAGACACCTCATCATAGACCTATTTTTAGCAAGTTTCCTTTTAACTAGGACTGAATCTCCACTTACCATACTAACTAAGACATTAGTCTAACCCTAACACTAAATTACTATTCTTTCTAACCACATGCAACTTATGTGGAAAATGCCATTTTGGATCCACAACATGACCAAAACTGGCCAAAAGGATAGCCAAGATCTGTTATTTTGGCAACCTAGGATATTCTACCTTAACCAATTTCGGTCAACCTGAAACTGACGCCAGTCAGCCTAAACCATCATCAGTTACCATATATTAATTTTGGTAACCTTATTCAAGAGGTTAGAATAATTATTTGATTGTTGGAGAAGAGAGATATGTATGCAAGCATAAAACATAGCACTCTTCCACATAATCCAAACATCCTAAACAAGCACCAAACATTGATTTAAAGGTCATTCATTCATGGTAACATTCCGCGAAGCACAGATGAAACACTGACCACTAGTTTCATAGATCAACCATCACCTCCATCCAACTCACTAGGTCTACAAGTACAAGTAATTACATTTGGATCTACATCTTTCCATACTTATTTAATCAATTTCTTTATCTTTGGTTGGGAGTCCTAGTCTCCCTTAACATCTCATCACCTCTCACCTTCCTGACAATCCCTCTACCTAACCACCTACAAGCTCCCATCTCTAAACTAAATCTAGACACCTATTGATTATTCCCAACACTGTTATCAAACTCACCATTCTCTATGGATTCTCTATGCAATCATAGAGAATCATTAAAACCAAACTTTATTGAGTCTCTATCAGTCCCAACCCTACCAACATCAGGTTAACCTAAACCATCATTCAGTTTCCTCTCAACCAACATTGGTCATACAAGATTGACGTTGATCTCTGTATCTAGTGAATCTTCCTGTAATAAAAACCTCATAATCTTCACCCAAATAAACCAAACCACTCAAAACTGGACCTTGACATGTCCCAAGTCACCTTATTCACTTGTCTAAATTTTAGATCTGATCATAACCTATCTTATTAGATTATATTTTCTTATTGTACTTGAATGAGACACCTAAATCATATCAACTATAGTAGGATATTATTGATTTATGTTATTTCTTGCATTAAGTTGTGTTAAATAGTGGATTGACAACCATCTAGGAAGTATCACACTTCTCGGATCTAGCATGCACTAGGTAGTCTAAACTGACATATATTGTTTAATATTCCTCTTGTGATCTTGTTTTTTATTCACAGGTAGTTCCTCCTAGCAAAAAGGAAGTTCTCGTAATTAACAATGGATCAAAAAATCAAAACACGCACTCTACCTTCACCCTTTATCCAAAGGTATTCCTCCTCCCCCCTACCCTATATGTTTTGATTTCATTCTTACGCTAAATTAATGAAAATCATCCTCTCTCCTATTCATCGTTTTCTTCATTGAATATAACTAAATACCATAATTATTCACCCAAATAACCCAAACCACTCAAAACTGGACCTTGACATGTCCCAACCACCTTATTCACTTGTCTAAATTTTAGATCTGATCATAACCTAGCTTATTAGATTATATTTTCTTATTGTACTTGAATGAGATCACCTAAATCATATCAACTATAGTAGGATATTATTGATTTATGTTATTTCTATGCATTAAGTTGTGTTAAACAATGGATTGACAACCATCTAGGAAATATCACACTTCTCGGATCTAGCATGCACTAGGTAGTCTACTGACATAAATTGTTTAATATTCTTCTTGTGATCTTGTTTTTTATTCACAGGTAGTTCCTCCTAGAAAAAAGGAAATTCTCGTAATTAACAATGGATCAAAAAATCAAAATGCATGCACTCTACCTTCACCCTTTATCCAAAGGTATTCCTCCTCCCCCCTACCCTATATTTTTTTCTCATACTTACGCAAATTAATGAAAATCATCCTCTCTCCTATTCATCATTTTCTTCATTGAATATAACTATCAATTTGGGTTTATGAAGAAGAGAATTGTTGCATTTCATCAAGTGTATGTTGTATTATTATCTCACATTTAAACCTGAGGGTAACCTATGCACTGGAAGTCATGCCCAAATGATGGTTGACACAATTGAATAATAGTTTCAAACACATTTCTCTCTTCTCTCTATTTTCCAAACTGCACATCATATGAATTTACACATTTTCATTAAACAACACCTTAAGTAGAAAGAATTTACATTCAATGATCACACAATCAAAGGATTGACAGTGGGTGATTCGCTGGTTTCTCCATCTAGCCATACCTCAGAGAAATTTACCACCCCTACCAAAACATAACCTAAAACTTCACCTTTAGATTACCTCTTCATATGACACCTTCCTAACCAAAAAACTATGTTCTAAAGTTCACAATTCAGTCTCAAATTAACATAAGCTAAAGTAACATAAAATCCACTCGTATGATTATGTATTAATATTCTTATATTTCTACCTGAATTACGTTTTGAGTTGTGAGGATTATGTTTCTTGATTTTTATTTTCCTTTCAAACTCCCCATCATACAATGGAGTATTACAACTATTTTTGACGTGTGTCAGGGCCTCATATTGTCATCCTCATGTCTCCTGGGTTGTTTCTTCATCTGATTTAATTCAAAAAATCAATTTTTCTTCACTTCTACAAATTTCACAGTAACTGGTGTCGGTCCAGTGATAGCTCATCAAGTTACTGTTAGTGCAGATTCACATTCACCCCAAAATGAGTTATAGATCTACTTTTCTAAGGTAAACTCATCTAGTGTGAATGCACAACATTGAGCTTTCCCAAAGTGTGGGACCTTTGCAAAGGGGGAAAGCTCTCCAGATACGGTTGGTTCCTCTTCCTAAACTACCTGCCACAAGATATTCCAATGTAAGAAAGCTAATCTAATCCTAATCTAACTATGCCAAGGAGACACACACACACACACACAGAGAGAGAGAGAGAGAGAGAGAGAGAAAAGGTAACAATAGAGCCTACACTAAAACGGTGATACACTAGAGAAGAAAAATGTTGAACATCTATCAAAAATGGCATGGAACAAGAAGAGGTGAGCAATGGGAAGGATGGATAGATGCATCACAAGCCCAAGGATAGATTTCACACAGAAAATGTCCCAAAAACTCCATGAACACAGCTCCAAACCTATAATGAGCATTCAAACATGCAAAAATACCTGCAATGAAGAGAGGCAAGAAGTAGACAATAAAAAATGAGCAAGGATGGACAGATGCACCACAAAACACATTTTTGTTGCTCCAGAAGTTTGCACAGAACATCATTTGAATGGTAAAAGGCAAAAACACCATTACAGAGTAGGGGAGGAGGTTTGAAATCCATTTTCAACCTTAGGGAAGAAAAGAAGGGAGGGCAGAGTAGAAAAGATGAACAACCTTTACAAATGATCCAAAATTGGCTTTTATCACAAAGCAGAATGAAGAAAGATGAAAACAACGAAGGAAAAATTTTATTGGTAACTCCAACCACCAAAAAAATCTTCTAATTAGCCTACAACATGATGGGTTCCCATGGAAAATCCCATACTTTGAAGTACATTCCTCTGCAGATCCAAAAATGACCCATACTTCATTAATTTTGGTGGTTGGGAACCATTTCTACGGTTTTTACATGCCAGGGACGTTTCTCCATTTTTCTCTACAAATCTCCATCAAAATTCAAAATTGAACCCTCCATCATGTAGATAATTTCACCAGCTTTCCAATGACACCAAGAACGCAAAAAATTGAGCTCTTGATCGAAAGTTATACCCCTCTAAAGATTTAGGGCAAAAATTGGGCAAAAATTGGATTGGCAAGCTGAAAGTTTAAAATTTTCCCCTTTTTGAATTTTTGGAAAAAATTCCCCAAAATTTCTACCCCCCACTGCTTTGATGCCACTTGTCATCTTCTTATTCACTAGCAGGGGCACGCTCTAAAATTTTCCTTGATGCCGACTATTGCCCTAAATAGGACACATGGCACCTTTTTATTGGCGCGGGCCTAAACTCCAAACATTTCCTTTGATGCCGCACCCTTTTTGACTTTTTTCAGCCACATGGACACGTGGCATGTTTTGATTACCATGGACCATCAGAGGTAAATTTTTATCATGCCATTTGCCACATTTTGGTGAAATTGTCAAATTCCTCCCGTGCCTCCACCTCTCACCGTTCTGTGGACATGTGGCATCTCCTCATTAGCTACGGGCCTTCATGCCGAGATTTTCCTTTTACACCAATTTTGGAAATTTTCCTAACTTCTCCCTGTTGATCTGACCTCCGATGGCCTCCTGGACACGTGGCCACTTTCAATTTATTGGCAGGCCTTCGGGCCAAAAATTTTCTTCTATGAACCCAGACCAATCTTGGTGAAAAATTCTAACTTACCTCCACTCCCAACCATTTTGCTACCGATGTGGCACATTTTGATTGGTCCACAGACCTCCCTAGGGAAAGTTTCCCTCAAAAACTCCATCGGGCCATAACTTGAGAAATACAAGGAGTTAGGAGGAAAACTTTACCTTTTTGGAAAGGTGAGGAAAAATCCTATCTGATGGAATCATTTCCAGAATCTTTTGAGTACCTAAAGCATTCCAAAAATTCATTTAAGTTCCATCAAAGGATAATAAATAGGAGTTAGCCAAAAAAATAAGCAGGGGGTTTATTTTGGATAATAGTTACCTTCAAACCATCTTCAGTTTACTCGACCAGTGTCAGTTACTAGCTCTTTTGAATATTTAACCCAAAAAATATTTCATCACATTCTCTGTTCTATTTAAATTCATATGGACATACTCATATTGCCAATATTTTGGTATCACTATCAAATACAATTTCCCCATTTCATTTTTCATTAGTTCTACTCCTTTTTCTCAAATTGATGTTTTCCCACAGTAACCGGTATCAGTTATTGGTAACATATAACTTTCATTAGTCATCTTAAGTGGCATTGGTTTCCCTATTTTAATTCTTAATTGAAACATTGACCAAGTCTACCTACCAGTATATGTTCTATCCCATTCCTACTACTTTCTGTGTCATCTGTAAAATATAGTTTCACTAGGCTAGTGCTAATTCACATGGTGTTGACTCGCAACCAAACTAATGCCCTTATATTTCACATTAGTATGCAGTCACTCTCACCTAGCCCATCACCTCCTTCCATCTTGTTGCCTATGGATCCAACTCATCCTATCACCATTTATACCAGAGACAAGTAGTTCGCAAGACTCCCAGATCAGAATCCCTTGGCCTTACAATACTATCTTTCCCATTCATCTACCTAAGACTCCTCAAGACAACTAGTATATGGCATTCATGTATCTATTCCTCCTGCCCTCACCCTCACTTCCATGTCAGCTACCACTAGCTTGACACTACCCTCATCCACATTACCTCTATGGTCTCTCAGTTAGGTCCCACCTCTGCTATAACTACTACCCCAATGATGTCTATTACATCCATGAGTGTCGACCATTCCTTCACCAACCACCTTAAGTATGGCCCCATCTGCCCCCTAATTTTTATGTATATACCAGTTGCATCACAACCACCTCTAGTGTCAGAAACCCATACCTCATTCGAAAACCTGGTTCTTTTCATCCCTTAGTCTCTACCACCCATTACCATGAGAGTTATTTTAACCACCCCACCTATTTACTTGCATCACCAATAACCCCCAATCTCTTCTATCACGTATTCAAGGTACATTCCACCTGTATCTATCCCCCCTTCACAATTTTCATATCCAACACCCTCATGTAATGGGATGCCCTCCACATCATACACCCATCACCAACCTCCCTTTACTGTAAGAGGCACCCATTCCTCACAACCCACCAATGACCTCATTAGGATGATGATGGAAAAGATATAAACATTAGAAGCATGAGTTTCTGGCTCTCATAACTCCTTAACCTATGGTGAAATATGTAATGAGCCTATTCATCCATCCATTCCTCTTTGCCCATACCCTGTGCATTGGGAAATGCCCAAGTTCAACTATTTCAATTGTAAAGAGGACTAGAAACAAAACTTTTTGTCATTCAAATCATGAGTGTTACCTAATTTCCCATGATGATGATTTTCTCTTACGAACATTTCCCATGTCCCTAATAGGACCCGCCTTAGATTGGTACAATATTTTACCTAGACACTCCATCTACTCATTTAACCAAATGGATCAAGCATTCTTGGACCACTTCTTGATTAATGTAGTAAAAAAAGTCACCATGAATGACCTATATTTGACACAATAGTATGAAAACAAATCTATCACTAATTTCTTTTCTCACTAGCAAAGTCTTATCAACCAATTAATGTTCCAGTTACCTCAAACTGAACTTATTGAGTTTTTCACTAGAGCTTATGCAAGACACATCTCACCAACTCTGTAGGTACAAACCTTTAGAACCTTCAACAAAGAGTTCACCATGGCACAAAAGATGGAAATTTGTGCCATTGAAGAAAATAAAATCCAATTATGAAAACAATAACTCCCCGTTCAAACCAAATGATTCTTCTTCATCTTCAAAACCCTAAAATATTTATTCAAAAGCCAAAGGATTTGCCAATGTGGTAGTTCTCAAAGTAGGTCCATCTCATCCTTCTAATCAAGCCAAACCTTCCCCCAATATTTCCCCTATCTAGACCTTTTAGTTGGAGCAGCAGAAGTACACTTCAATTAGAGAGCCCTATTCTTCAGTATTGAAAAAGCTTCTTAAAGCTGGAATAATCACACTTCTTCCCATAAAACCTCATACTAGTTTCAATCCTACTCGTCCTATGCCTACATGGTAGAAGGAACATGACTACTATAATTATCATCACGTTAAAGGCCATAGTGATGGTAGCTACATAAATTTTAAGAACATTTTCCAAGAGATGATAAATAATGGAGACCTCATCATGGACAACCCAGGCACACCGGCAAATCAAAATTTGCACATTTTTAAGAATTTGTCCCTAATCATAAACCATTGTCTAATCAAAACAGTGAACCTCCATCCAGTGAAAGTAATGTCTGTGAAGTCCATATGGTTTTTGATATTGTGTCAGTCGTTCCTCAAATTTCACCTATTTTGTCTATTGAGGAAGTTTTGGCATGAGCTCCTCTACCCACAGAGGAGAATACATCTTTTACTCCTTCACCCACAAAGGAGTCCCCTTCATCTCCCTTTGCTATCACTAAGGAACCCACATTTTCTACTAGTACCATTCCACCATCTACCTCATAACCTACCGAACATTCAATAGTATTAATTCTCCCATCCACCAAAGAATCATCATCACCTTCTCCTTCACCAAGGGAGAAGTCTACCTCACCCCACCTACCATCTCTCCTACCCATGGAAGATTCTTTAGGAACACCATCACTTGTTGGGGGAAATTCTCCCTCAATATCCTAGGACATTGTTGACCTGATCTTGGAACTTTTACCCACGAAGTATGAGGCTAATCGATTCCCTATCTCATAGACATATTTCATATATATTTCCACCAATCCAACTGCATCTCCTCATACCATAAGTCCCATTTTCATGACTAGCTGATCGCTTGGATTACGTTGATAAGTCCATGCTCTAGGGATGTCTTCATCTCCCCTTTTCAACTCAAATACAAATTTTTCTTAAAGATAGTTCCACAATCTACCCAAAGGTATTTGTTATCCAAAATAAGCCCCTTGCTTAAAGGACTAACTTTCTTTATTCCTTCCTTCCTTGTGCCTCAGTCAAATTTTTCCATTTTTCAGGCACTCAAAATTATCTAGAAATGGCTTCATTAGATAGAGGATTTTCTCACCTTTCTAGAAAGGTAAAATTTTCCTTCTAACTTCTTGTATTTTGCAAGTTATGGCTCGGTAGAGTTTTTGAGGAAAATTTTCCCTGGGAAGATCCGCGACCAATAAAACTGTGCCACATTGTGGTGGAATGGCGGGTCAGTGGAGATAAGTTAGAAAAATCACCAAGGAATGGGTAGGGTGTAAAGGAAAAAAATTTCCCGTGTGCCCACAGAGGAAAGAAATGGTTTGAAGCCCACGTCGAATGAGGATGTGCCATGTGGCGGTAGAGGTTGGACCGGCGGAGTAAGTTGGAAAAATTTTCAAAGATGGCGCAAAGAAAATTTTGGTCTAGAAGCCCCACATCAAATAAAAATGTGCCACATGTCCATGAGGCTAATGGAAGTTAGAGGGGTAGAGAAAATTTTGGATTTTTTCCAAAATAGCAAAGGGGTGAAAAGGAAAAAACTGGCCCACAGGCCCGCCAAGGAGGAGGAGAAGAAATTCTGCGAAGGCCCGCAGACCAACCAGAGGATGACACATGTCCAATTGGAAGTGGAAGTCAGAGGCACAGAAGTATTTGGTGAAATTTTCCAAAATGTTTAAAATGGCGCAAAGGAAATTTTTTTCCAATAGGCCCACAGAGGAAACAAAGTTGATTGAGGCCCATGGAAAATAAGAGAGTGCCACGTGGCAGTGGAGTGGCGGGGTGCGGAGAAATTTTGGAATTTTTTCCAAAATTCAAAAATGGTAAAATGGCCATTTGAAGATGCGAATGAATGAGGAAGTGCCACATGTCAGTGGAGGGGTGGGGCATGGAGCGTTTTGGGGAATTTTTCCCAAATTCAAAAAAGGGGAAAAATTTTAGGTTTCGGCACACCGATGTGATTTTTGCCCTACTTTTTCCCTAAATATTTAGAGGGGCATATCTTTCAATCTAGAGCTTAGTTTTTCTCAATCTTGGTGTCATTGGAAAGCTATTGAAATCCTCTACATGATGGAATATTCAATTTTGTTTTTTGGTGGAGTTTAGTGAGAGAAAAATGAGAAAAACTCCTTTGGCATGGGGAAAAGAGTAGAACTGACATTCAACCACCATTTTTAATGTAGTATGGCTTCCATTCTTGTCCAGCATGGTTGAAAATCTTGGGGAATGAAATTTTAAGGGTATCCATTCTATTTTGATGGATCTAGTCAATGGTTGAATCATTCATTTCAATTTTCCCGCGTTTCTCCTTCTTTAACTTGGGTTTTCATTGTTAAAATCTAGATTTGGCTCATTTATAAAGGGTTGGATGTTTTTTTTATGTTCTGTAGACTCCCTCCTTCACCCTAACAAGTAGATTTGTGGAATATTAGACCTTTTTTAGGACTAAAACATGTTTTCTACCTCCTTGCTATTGTAATGCATTGTATTTAAAAATGGAAATGAAAATGCAAGCTCTGTGAATGAATTTTCAATCATTTCTTCTATTGTTTTCTCTATCCTAATCCTTCATTACAATTTTAGCAATTTGTGCATGATTTGTGTTACATTTTTATAATCTATGTCAATATGTAGAAATAGATGTTCACCACTCCTTTGGTGTATCACCTTGTTAGTTTAGTTTTATCTTCTTTTCTCTCTTCTATCCTTGTCTCCTTGGTAGAATTAGAGTAGGATTTTGAGTTAAACCTCTACAAACTTCATGCATATAGATGATCAGAGGAGTAGAGGAACCAACCTTTAATCTGGAGAATTTTTTCCCATTTTTGCAAGTCCCACACTTGGGGAAAAAATTCCATGTTGTGTAATCACACTAAATCACCCAATTCTCACTTGTAGATCTGAAGGTCATTTAGGGGGTGCTGTGAATTTGCACTAATAGTATTTATAACAATTATATCAACCTTGATCATGCCTATCAAAATGGATTCTACCTCATCCCATCTACCTACATCCAAAACTTTACCCACAATTAAAACCATTCCAATACCTAAGAACCTACCCACACTTATATCTTCGTCCGTATCAAGACCGATCACTACCTTGTGTGTCATGCTGATGTGAAGCCTTACCCATCCAACTATCAAATTGGACTCAGCCACGTCTTCTTAAACCCACACCAAAGTTATTCCTCCACCTAAAAGGAAGACCCAACCTTCTAGTCCACTTACACTAGTCTCAGGTAACAAACCTTTGTCACCTTTTCCCCTTCCGTCCATCCTAGGGCCTCACCCATCAAACCTGCCAAAATGTCTCCTACCCAAGGCAAGTTAAAAGCTAAGAAACCTATTGCTTCATCACGAGCCTTTGTTACACCTCATTTACCCACATAAAAAAAACCTCACCCTCAGCCGTACATTTCTTACCACCTATACCTCCACCAGTTACTATAACCCTAAAATTTCCTATACAACTTCAACCCATGCATTCCACCCAACCTCTACCAACCACTTCCACCACAACTCTATTTCCCCCATGGTAACCCATCCTCTTCCACCATCAACTTTCCCTTCTACATCATGTACTCCCATGTCACCTTTACCCAAGAAGGTGAAACCCAGAGACAAGAAGCCACTACCCTCTAATAAGATAGTTAAGCCAACAAAACGTTCCATTACTAGTTCTTCTATCACACCTTTACCTAATCAGATTCCATCAAAACCTAAGATAGTACCACTTACCAAACCAGTGGTCTAACCCATTCCTCCTCCTATAATGCCTCTTCCCTCTTGATCATCTGCATCTTTACCCAAACCCATACTCACTTCCCATTATGATCCATGTTTACAGGGTCCTACACCAACATTCTAACCAGCCTCTTAGAGACTTATGTCATCACATTACCACCACTTCAACCTTACAACCCTCTCAAACCCAAACCAAAAGGGTTTTATGAAACCAAGATTTGTGTCTATCATCATGTGCCAGGACATGATGTAGAAAATTGTAAGGCTCTAAAACTCGTTCTTCTCTAAATTTTTTCTCTTGAACAAAATTTTGACGATGATGAACTTCTTGATGAGGACCATGTTCCACCTTCACCTGTCACCACACATCATCATCACTTGTTTCTTCAATGACTTGCATCTCCACCCCCACAACCCTTTTTTCTACCTCCGAAATTCGAGATCAACATGATCTATATCAAAGACTTGGATAAACCACCACCCAAATTCTAGTGTACCCTACTCATTTCACAAGGCTCTTCCCACCATTAGGTTTTTTCCCCTCATGTCATTACACTACTCATCCCACACCTTCCCCATCTACCACCTCCCCTCAGATTAGCATGGTCCAATTTGTACACCATCACCTAAAATGAACAAAGGTAAAGTAAAAGCAACTAACCCATCAACCAACCCCATGCCCAGTATACCATCTTCACCCGCACCCAAAATCACCATTTAAGGACCCGCATACCCTATCTATGACAAGGTCACCCATCATACAATGATAAAACAATTACATCAATCCCCTCTAAAGATGTCTTTGTATGATCTCGTCCAAACTTTTGAATATCATATACAAGCCCTTATGGAGGTTTTGTAATCCATCTAAGTTTAACCTAATGAACACACACCAGTGGCCTCCATTATCACCCCTCACCATGTGGCCTTTCTTACCAAATCATCTCCTTCTTCTACCACCATGCCCACTCATTGGGTTGCCACCCTCAGTTTCTATGATGAGGAGATTATACCTCTCCAGTCAGATGATCCTGATCCCACCCTTTTCATTTCCATCTATATCGATAACATACATGTATGACACATCATGATCAATGGTGGTGCTAGCATTAACATCATATCCTCCCACGTCATATAATAAATGTGCATGCCTTCTAATTGTATGCATAATAACCAATTATGTTCCTCTCCTTCAATGACACCATCACCTCCATCCTTCACATCATTATTCTCCACGTTTGTGTGGGCCCTCACATTGTCTCAGAATTATTCTACATCTTAGAGGGAGAGTTCCAGTATAAATTATTTCTTGAAAAACCTTAGATTCATGTCATGGGTTATGTCCCTTCAACTTTACACTACTGTGTAAAATTCAAACATAAAGGGCATAACTATACCATCCCAGCCGACCCATCACCATTGAAAACTTGTAACATGTTTTACCAACCTAATGATGACCTTGTACTAGTCAAGGCATCTACCACTACCCCCACTTCTCCTTCACCCACACCCCATCCACCAATGTTGTCACCACCTCTTCCACGCAAAAATATTCTTTTACTACTTCCGTCGCAGCCTTTGTAGCTAATCCATATACTTCTTAACCAACTAATACCCTTCCTACCCAATCGTCTAGTGATTCGTCTATCCCCACTACCCGCATATCGACTACTGATCCCTTAGAAGGTTTTTTTCAATGCCTCACTCTAGGGGATTACCGCCTCTACAATATTAACACATTCCTCAATTTGTAAGAGTATGGAAACCTACTGCTAACACCCTCGTTATGACTATCACATAGGAGAATGTTTTCCCTTATGGTCCTCCCCATTTTCACCAACTTAACATATGGGGGACTTGATACTGCCACTTATTCACCCAAACCTCCATCCCAAACATGACCATTTTCATCTAGCCTCCAATCCTTCACAAACTACTGCTTTGCCCACACTTTCCTTCATCGTTGTGCATGGAAAGGATTTGGCTTTGGTTTTTATGAACAACATCATCATACTGTCATTCCATGTACCACCTGTAAACACAAAGATCACATTGGCATTGGATTTTCCACACCATCTTCCAAGAAGGCCCACATCAACCTCATTGAGAAAGACAAACCTTCCCCACCCCATTCACCAATGTCACCACCTTCACCCATGGAGTCCATAGATCCCAAATCTATTCCTCCTAACTTTTTTTTCGTGAACATGATTTCCTTGGGACCTCTGACTTATCAATGTGATGGTGAGGCTCCTTCTTCTTTTCCCTTCTTGTATCCTGACATGATCAATGATGATACACCTTCTATTAACGTCGTTCAATGTCAAGATGATGAGTCCATCCTCACCTACCTTGGTGTGGAAGATTCTTATATTCATTGGTTGTTACCTTCTGAGATGCAAACCATGTTGAATGAATTTACCATCAAAATCAACATTAACACTCAAGATGACCCACACATTCTAAATATAGGCCAATCTTTAGATACTACTGAACATAGAGCTTTTACTTCTTTCCTACATGACCATAGCAACGCTTTTGCTTGGTTCTATGCTGATATGTCTAGTATCGACCCAAACATTAGTGGTCCACAATATCGTAACCATTCCTGATGCCAACCCATAAAACAAAATTTAAGAAAATGCATCCTCGCATTTCTCTTCTTATCAAAGAAGAACTCCAATGCCTTCTCTCGATTTCCTTCATCCTACCCATTAACTATCCCCAATGGATTTCTAACATCATTCCTGTCACAAAAGCAATAGGGGGACTCTGCATTTGCACAGGATTTCCATGACCTCAACTTAGCTTACCCCAAAGATGACTTTCCTCTACCAGGCATTGACCAACTAGTTGATCTCACTGCTAGCCATGAGATGTTATCACTCATGGACATTTTCTCGGGTTATAATCAAATATTACTCACTCCAGAAGATCAACACAAAACTTCCTTCATCACTCCTTGGGGGACCTTCTGCTATCGAGTCATGCCTTTTGGCCTTAAAAACACTAGTGCTACATATCAGCGAGCCATGACTTATATCTTCCATGACATCATGCATCGCATATTGGAAGATTATGTAGATGACCTTCTTACCAAATCCAAACATCAGGCTGGACACCTGACAGTCCTTAAGGTCATATTTGACCACCTCATCAAGTATTGTGTTCTCCTTCAACCTAAGAAGTGTGTCTTTGTAGTGCTTTCAGGAAAACTCCTTGGTTTCATTATTTCTTTACATGGCATAGAAGTTTATCCTGCTAAAGTGAAGGCTATTCTTGAAATGCCTCACCTACTAATCTCCGTCAACTTCGAAGTTTGCAAGGTAAGTTGCAATCTATGTCATTGGTTTATTTCACAACTTTTCTGACCATTGTCAACCATTTCATCATCTCCTCAAAAAATAATGTCTCCTTCAAATGGGATGATGAATGCCACAAAGCATTTGACACCTTAAAACAATACCTTCTTCAACCACCTAGTGCTCATTCCTCTTAAAGATGACCAACCCTTTTACCTATACATTTCTGCTACTGACCATTCCTTAGGTGTTATGCTCTCTCATTGGCGATGAGAACACAGGAACAAGTGGTTTATTACATAATTCGTACCCTTTTGGACTATGAAACTAGGTACACCCATGCTAAAAAACTTTTCTTAGCCTTAGTTTTTATCGCCACTAAACTTCGTCATTACCTACTCAACCACAAAACCTTTATCATCACTAACACTGATCCCCTACATTACATATATGCCAAACCCTACTAGCATCAACATGTTGCACATTGGCTCATGCTTCTTGCAGACCTTGACCTTGAATTCATCCACCTAAAATCTATAAAGGGCCAAACCATTCAAGGGGCTGACCAAATACAGATGCACCTCTCTCAAAAGATCAGTCTTCTAACTAGGATTTCCTAGATGAATCCATTGCTACCCTCTCTTTGGATGATACTACTTACCAAATGACCTTATTGGGTTTTAATGGTTCCAAATGTCAGAATAGAGGGATGTGGTGCCAGGTGTTATCCTCATTCCTTTATTGGTGAGATCTATGCCTTTATCTTTCAAACTATGATTTTGATTGCACTAACAACATCACTGTTGAATATGAAGCACTCATATTAGGCCTTCAAACCACCATCACCCTAATATGTTAAATCAATTAATATTTTGGTGATTCCAAACTAGTTATAAACCAAGTCAATGGTATATACCTAGTGTCATAATGAAATACTCCAAAAGTATGGAAATGTCATGTGACATACTTTTGACTACCTTTGACTGTTATGAACTTCAAACCACCCCATGATTCTACTAATAGAATTTAATGGATACCATGGCCTTCTGGATTCTCAGATACCCACTTCTACCTTCGACTCCAAAATCTTTGTCATAATACAAAGGTTCCCAATCACCCTCTTATCTATCTCAAGACTTGTCAACTCCATTCGGAACCATTGCACCTGAGCACCCAGTGACCTTTGGTATAAGCAGATAGACTACCTTTCCCTTTCCATTCTTCCTCCTAAAAATCTCACTCGTAATGGACAACGGACCTTTCTTAAAGGTGTCTCTTGGTATGTCATCATGGGTGGTATCTTTATAAACATGGCTTATGATGGTATTCTCTTATGATGCCTTAGAAAGTTTTGAAATTCCCTACACCATCAAGGAAGTTCATGATGGAATTTTTGGAGGTTCACTTTAGTGGCTTAGTTGTTGCTAAACACATTCTTCACCTGGGTTATTATTGGCCAACCCTAAAGTTGTATGACTTTTGTGACTATGTCAAATGTTGTGTGAAATTCCACAATGCATCTAATCAAGTTCATCACACACTTAGTCATGCCTTACAGGTACCAGACATGAGATCTTTGGAATTTCTCTCAATGGGGTTTGGATCTTATAGGAGAAATCAATCCTCATAGCTTCACAATGCCATCAATGGATTATAACCACTACTAATACTACACTAAATGGGTAGAATCCATTCCCCTCATTTCTACAAAAGCCTGAGAAAATTTGTGAATTCATCAACCATCACATCATTTTTCACTTTGGTGTCCCTCACCACCTCATCATTGATAAGGATAAACAATTCAAAAACAAAACCCTGGGTGAAAATTTGTGAGGCCTTTGGCATTCAACTCATTTTTCTTCACCTTACTACCCACAAATAAATGGCCAAGCAAATCAACCAATAAAACCTTGAAAGAAAATTCTTATGAAAGTAGTTGATGATACTGGGAAGGATTAGCATACGCACATTCCTTTCACCTTGTGGGTTCACACTAGTATTCACACTTTGAACTAAGCCACACCTTTCTCTCTAGTCTTGTACTAAGGTTGTCTTGCCTCTCAAAGTCCAAGATTCCATCTCTCTACATCTCACTAAAGACATTGCTCAATGACTAGATGATTTTTGGCACTCATCTGACCGTTTAACACAACTTGAGTTATTAGATGAATGTCATCTCAATGCTATTTGATCATCATCAAATCTACCAAAAATGTATCACATTTGGTGCCTTGATAAATGTGTCCATGAATGAACCTTCCAGGTTGGGTGACTTCGTCTGAAAAGGAAAATCAACATGTAACCAAAGAAGAGAAAAGTAAACAGGGCCAAATTTTCTCCTAATTGGCTTGGACCCTATATCATTACTCATACCTATGATCAGGTGCTTATCATCTATCTTCACTTGGAAGGTAAACCCAAACCTGAGCCCCTTGAATGCCCATCTTCAAGACCATTCTATTGTTGAATCAAGTCCTATATCACCTTCTTATCTATTGAATCGGGGGCTCATCCCTTGAGCACTATTCACCTTCCATGTTCCCTTTTTTGAGGATCAACGATTACTAAACAAGAATCATGTGATTACCCATCACCTTTCATTCCTTATCTTCAATATGAGTACCATGGATCTACTCATGGCATGATTCTTATGGATACTTTTCATCTTTTTTGAGAAGATGGAATCCCATGGTCATCAAAACCACTTGAAACCATCTCTTTCATAGTTAACCTTTGTGTGCTATGGTTTTGTCTTCTAAACAAGAACCTAATCTTCCTCTATAGTCTTGTCCATGACTTAAATGTCTAAAAGAAAAATAGGATTCAACTCCTTGAGTCAAACTTCATAAAAAAGATGAATTCCTAAAAAGGGACATCTCTTCTCTCTATCTCTCCACTATAAATAGATTGATCCCTCGAAGGACCATCTATACAAATCTTATCCATACTGCACATAGTCTATCATAAAAAAAGACTATCCTTGCACAAAAAAAACAACATGTTCAAAAGCTTCCCTGCATTGATCAGCTTCACGAAGACTCAAGGAGATAATATACTCATCCCAAATAGACTTCCCGCATCGATTAATTCTATCAAAATAAAAACAAAAGAAGAAAATGATAAAGAAAATTGTCATGGACTTGCCTATTTTTGATCATGGGTTTCTTGATACGTAAAAATGTTGTCATACACTAAGTTACGTTAAACCACCCATTTTCACCTCATTTCCTTTTCACCCTAATTTGCCTATCCGAATGTCAAGGATTACTTTCCTATAAGTTTATGACATTTCATGATCATGTGACTTTCTTCACCCTTAGAATAGTCCATTATGCAATTCCTTTAGGGTCTCACAATTCATAAGACAAGTATTTTGTATGATAGACTCATTCAGGTCTTCTTATCCATTAGGTAAGGATTTTTACCACCTCTTACCATATCACATTCTTCATTACTTGTTGATTCTCTTATACCGGACTAGACCATCGACACCTACATTTTAAAAGACTTCCTCTTTCACCTAAACTCAACCATGCCTATCACCTAAACTCAACATATGGAACCATTCCTATGACCTAGACTCAACATGCCTAACCATCTACCAACCCATTCCTCTACCTTATCATATTTTCCCTAGCTTATGGGAGAACTACCATCGGTCTGAGAGCCCCTTTTTTTCAAGGCTATTGCAGCTGTAACATTCCCATTTTAAGACTTTAAAAAAAAGGGAATTTTTTTTTGAAACATAATGTTCTCTGTTCTAAATAAAACATCATTTAGAACACACATTCCATGCCAATCAATCTCATAACAGATAACCATATGCAGTTGTAATGACTCGGTAATACCATCTTATCCTCATTCCATGACTCGGTTACAAAACCGATATCTCATGTTTGTCTTAAAGTATAGAATACTTTATGTATACAACGTATACTTGGTTTTCCTACCCTATTCCAGGTACTGAGTGATCTGTTTAAAGAACCTATCTGAATATTTATTACCAATATTCATCTGACATCACGTTGCTTTAAACTAGGTGACATAGGACAATGTAACTAGCAACTTGCGATACTTTGGCCAAAGATTTTCAACATACTGTTCATGTTACTATTCCTAGATGACATACTTGTCATTTCAGAATACGTCCTTCACCTCACTCTTCTGTTATCTAGAATGGTCTTTACTGACTACTATCAGTCCACTTGCCCAAGGTTTGACCCTAGCCCATATGTTAGCAACATAATTTGTTATAGGAAGATGCTCACAATGACTTAGGGTATATGAGCATACTCGATCGATCTAAGTAGATTGAATGTGCCAAGGTACCCTGAGTCATAAAAAGCTACTCCCTATTCTAAACATGCTACTAACTTGACCTAGAGAGAAACTAAGTTCAAGTCAAGATGTGTGTAGATCTAGATGAACAAATATGAAAGGGTGTTGCCACATGTCAACTGCAACATTGTATCCTCAAGAAGCCCCTAAACTTCTCAAAGGTACAGACCTATAGTTGGTGTGTGCCAACATCTATTAAAAATGATTAATCACGATGTACATACCCCTTGGTGGTCATTAATTCATAATTAAATTGGATTAAAATTCATATTGCAACAACCATGCCTAACCCTAATTCCAACATTCATTAAGTTCTTTATCCATAATTAATCTGATTTGATATTAAAAACTTCATTAACTCATGCTTGCATTGATGTTCATTAACGTGGCCTAAAAATCAGTTATCCCCAAAACAAGGCAGCAAACATCAAGCGGTTAATTTTTAATTTCACCTAGCTGTCCAAAGAAGGTGTATCATTCACCTTTGTTTAGATAGTGTTTACTTTTTATAAATGAAGCACAAGGATTAAATATCATAACCACCATTCCATTTATTTTTCATTCTTATGAGAGAGGAAGAGTCTTCCTCTACATGGTTAGATGTTAGGGTTAACATAACATTTTTATCATTCATACTCATATAGTTTAATTGTATGAATCCAATGTATATTTCATTATTAAACTATAGTTGTGTAGTTAGAGAATGACATCTTTTGCAATTTAACAAGTTTCATTATAGTAAGGGAGATTGTACTATCCCCTTAATCCAACTTATTAATTGATAACAACAATAGTATACAAACAGATATAAAGAATATTGACAAGATATCACTACTATTTCCATCATAGAAAGTACAAGAGAATTTACACAAAAAATTGGAGTCAGTCTCCAAACCTTTTAATTCATCATGATAAAATATACATTTACAAGACTATGCATTTGAAACATATTGTATGTCAATCAACATATAGATCATAAAAGAACATCACTTTTCTTTTCGAATACAACTCAAGAATGAATCAAAATTCTTTACATAAGATCCATAATTAAATAAGCCAATGCATCATAAAAAAATTTTGCCTTCTTTTATCACTTACGATGTCCATCTGTATGGGTTAGTTCATTGAACTGAGCATGATAAGCACTAAGCATTAAAATGAAGTGCATTCCACTAATTGTTCCATTAAAACAAATATATTTCAATGAAACAATTAATATATCATACAAATAAGAATAAGTAATAACAACCAGAAAAGAAGTACAAATAAGAGTCCAAATTCACTTTTAAGAAAAGAACATAATATAATCTACAACATCTTCATTATAACATATAGTTTAATTGTTCCTATCAATTATTGTTGTCCATTTTTTTCCCCTCGAGAAAAATTGATCAACGCACCTTACACACGGGAAAATTGGAGGAGGTTTTAGTCATGCGAGCTCGCATCTGATTTTGAAGATCAAGTGTTGTCGAGCTTGAAAATGGAAAATCAATGGTGGCAAGGGTAGGATGAAAATATTAGAGCTAAAAAGGGATAAAATGGAGAAAAGATTGAGGTTTTCATACTTTCACATTTTTTGTGCTTTGGGAAAAATAGGTAGAAAGAGTAAAAAAAAGTCTAAAATTCCAAAGTTCGGAAGTCTGAAATTTCAAAATTTTGGGTTTTCAGGTTTAGGAAAATCATAGACACAAAGTTGGAAAATGGAGCCAAAAAGTCTAAAATTCTGAAGTCTGAAAGTCTGAAATTTCAGACTTTCGGGTTTCAGAAATTCTCAAGCATAAAATGGAAAAAAATTACATGAAATGTCTGAAATTCTAAGTTCTAAAAGTCCAAAATTTTGGACTTTCAGGTTTTCAGGTTTCAAACTTTCGGAACTCTTAGAGAATTTTGGTGGATGAACAGTGTTTTTTCTCCAAAAATGGAAATTTTTGAAATTTTGAATTTCGGGATTTTTGAGGTTACATGCATTTCGGAGTTTCAGAACTCCCAGCATGCCATTTTTGCAAAATTCACTTCAACCTTCAAATGGCCATAACTTTTGACTAGAAGCTCAGATTTACACAAGGGAGGAATTTTCAAAAAGCTCACAAGGTCCAAGGTGTCTAACCTACTGCCATAAGTGAGACTAAGTTCTTAAAAATGAAAAATACAGTTCACCATTTTTTTGGGTTTCTAAGGTGTCTCACCTATCACCATAATGAAGGAATGGGCTTCCTTCCTTGATCAACAAGGAACATTACATGTAGGTATGGGCTGTGTCATGGTTCCCATCACTATTGTAGAAGAATTCAATGCATTTTAGAGGTGGTTGGAGGAGGATTTCAAATTATTCTATCTCCTTCTTTCAATTCTTCTATAAATTGTAAGGAGGGACATTTTTCTGAGGGTTGAAAATTTTTGGCTTTGTCCCTCCCTTCTTCTCTTTGGCAGGTGAATTTGTGGAGTTCAAACCTCCTCATTCAAACTGTAATCCAATTTGTTTCCTCTTGGCCATTGTAGTGTACTGTATCAACTTTTGGAGCAAATAATGCATGTTTATGGATGATTTTCAACCCTCTCTGTATTCATGTCATCCATCTGATCTCTCATTGCAGTCCTGGTTATCTATGCATAGTGGTTGTATTACATGTTTTATGGTTTGTGTTTAATGGCAAAGTAGGTGTTCAACATTCCTTTGGTGCATCACCTTGTTAGTTTTAGGATTTATTTTTATGCATCTTCTTAACCCTGTCTCCTTGGCAAGTTAGAGTAGGTTTCAGAGTAGATCCTCTGTAATATGAATGATGTGTCTAAACAGAGGAATAGGAATGACCTTCATCTGGAGACCCTTTTTTTCCGATTTCACAAGGTCCCACACTTTGGTAAAATATCCATGTTATGAAATCACACTGCAAGTTTCAACCCATCGAATTACAGACATTCAGGGGTGATGTGATTAGTTGCATCAACAATTACTTTTTAAACAACTTAGTTAGATCTTGTTTCATCTCAATGATTTCATAGCTCATTCTGAGCCATTGAAATACATATTTGCATTTTCATACTATGTAACAAGAAGAGTTAGCTTCAACATAGTACATATTTGGAATCATTCATCTCATAACTTAAGCAAATTAGAAGAAGAATCAATACATACTATCCACCATTCACTAATTTTCTGAAATACGTAGCTACAGGTTCAAAAATTACTCAACTAATTACCCACATACCTACTTCAGTTCAAAGATAACAATATAAGGATTCAACATTAAATAGAAACAACATCCAAACAAGAATCCCAAATCAATCTAAGAAGCCGATAAGAATCAAAACAGTATACATTTGCAAGTCTTAACTAACTTCTACATGTTAGAAGATATCTTCAAAGATCAAAACTAATGGGTTCCACAAATCAAAGGCAAGACTCACACAAGGTTAATTTCCTTCTCATGTCCATCCAAGGAGGATTCATGATAAGAAGATAGAGTGCAAAAAGATAAATCCTTGCAATAACAAGTAAATCCAAATGGAGTAAGACTCAATCAATGAGGTAAGTTGTTCTAAACATGATTACATTTTCTCTTCTACAAACCGAATCAGCTAGATTCTCTTTTGAGGATCATTATAAAAAATGACTTAGTACAAAGTAGACTAAACAAACACAAGGAAATTTCCATCTCAGATGAGTGCAGTTTCCCACTATTTCCTACAATTACAGAAAGGACATAAAGGAAACCCAAGAAGTCAAGAAGGCTCTAAGAGAACAATAACTCTTCAAAAGAAGAGAATCTATAGAGAATTTTGATGGCATGAACTTATCTTTACAAGAATTAAAGGATCTCAAATAGAGAAGATCCAATCAAGAATTCAATTTATTTTGTACTATTAAATGAATTTCCATTTTCTTTCCAAACTCAAAAGTTCTATTTACTAGATCACAAATGAGAGTCTTTATGAAAATTCAAACCCATAGAGGATAGACGCAACTCAATTAGTTTCCCCAATAAAAACTTTATCGAACAATGGAAAACAATACTGACCTGGTTCATCTTTTCCACTTTATTTAAACACAAGTTTCAAATATAAAGGAGTACACAGTACCGTCCCAAGGCTGAAAAATAGAAAACAAAATACATAATTCCACAAGAAAAATTCTTTTCTCTTTTTAAAGGCCCAAAATTCATCCAAATGAATCTATAAGAGGGTAATAAAACTCAACAACAATATTAAGGCTTAAGCAAGGTCTCCAAAATACTCATGGAACTCAAGAGTAACTGAAATCCCAACACAAGGACTTAAACAAATCAATACAAAAGAACAAATAGTTCATGATTTAATATAATAACAATTATATTGCCTCAACAATCCTGAACCAGATGTAATAAATCCTTTCATACAAGATTAGTACACAAGAGTATTCAACTATTTCTTTACTTTAAAAATAAAAATCAATTAAAAGGATCTTAAAGATAGTAAGAAAACCCAAACACAGAGTTTAAGTCAAGCAATGTTGGTTACCTCGAACTTGATTGAAATAGAAATCACAACAAAAAGACTCCCACAGCTCCATCTATAAAGATTGCGATTCAAAGATGGTATTCATTTCAAACATCGATCACAAGAAGGATTATGCACACTGAATTTCCATAAAATTCAAAAACTATTAACGACGTATTTCAAATGAGCTCATAATTTGGAAACTAAATTTAAGTAAATAACAGTACAATATCTAACTTAAAGGTTCCTTAGGTCCACCATATTTGTAAGATATAGTTAAGTCTATTGATTCATTCAACAAAATCTAAGCCTTCAACAACATGTGGGTTTTCGCATGAGCAGAGGAGAGAAGAATATCCTTCCATTTACATGCCCTTACATTTAGTTCAAAGAAAAGTACAATCTCAAAAATAGAAGTACCACAACCATTCCCTATTTTCAAGAAGCTAAAAGGAGAAGATATCAAAAGAGATTACCAAATCAACTCAAACCAAAACTATTCTCTCAAGCTTTTTGAGAAATGTAGTCCCATAAATGAGTTCTAAGAAACTTAAAACCAAATACGTAGTAAAATGCAAATCTTAATATAGAGTACATTTAACACAATGCTTCAATCACAAGTTCGTAACACACAAATTGAATAAGTTTAGTGGTAATTTAAAACTTTAAACACAAGTTCAGAATACATAGAAGTTCTTGAATACTTTGGGGAAAACACAAAGCTTAAAATATGAGTTCAGTACTAAAACAAAGCCATGAAGACAAGCTTCTAAATGAATACTAAAATCCTCTGCCCAATACAAGATTCTTACATTCATATCACCACTGAACTAGCATAGAGAGAGTTTCCAAGGCTAAACTTATTATGCAATGGATTCATATCCAAAAACCACAGAGATTCTTAAAACCACAGAAAGTAAATAACCAGACTAAAGTTCATGTAAACATTTTTCATGAGAGAAGAATTGTTTTAATGAATCATTTAAAAGAAAGTCTAAGAAATTTAATGGTTAGAGCCTATCATGCCTGATAGTGCTTCTGCCAATTCAAAGGATAAATTTTCATTTGAGCTTCTAACTCTTTTTCTCATTTCCACAAAATATCTACAACTAAACATTATTTTCTTCCAATGCCTCATATACTTTCCTTCGATCTAAAATAGATCAGAGAAACCAAAAATAGCCACAAAGTAAAAGTCTAACTACTACTTGGTTCAAAGAACTAGATAGCTACATGCAGAGTATCAAAAAATCACAATGCATGTAAAATCAAACAACCTCCAAAAAATCCACCTTCCTTGTTTCTAATATGGTTTACATAACAAAAATTGAGGTTCATTAATGCAATCTACTCCTAAATCTCCTACCTATCTCTCCTTGCCACCACCTCCTAAAACTGGTGAATGCTATTTCTACTCTAGCATGCATTTCCAAATTTAGTGAATCCTCCACGTATGCTTCCACTAAATTTTACTTGCCTTTTCCAAAACTGGTTGTACCTCCATTCATTTAACAAATCAAATCAAATAAATGCCATTGGAATAACATCACCATAATGCCATGTGACCCTAGGTTCCTTTTCAATTGTTTAGGATAGATTTCCCAAAACTTAGGTTATAACCTTAGAATTTTTTTCAAAATCATTTCATAGGTAATTTCCACCTTAGGCTAGATCAAATTCACAACCAATAGTATTAGGTTACATAGGTTAATGAATAGCCTAGCATTACCTTAGTAATTTCTCAAAATTATTAATTTAGCATGCAAGAACTTAGGTTAGGACGCCATCCAAATGAAATAGAATAAGAATCTTTGGTTAGATTGTCACCCAAATAAGTATACATAGCTAGGAAGTAGGTTATTTTACATAGTTTATGCTATACCATTAGGATAATCCCTTAGGTTTAGGATTTAGATTCCCTTCATAGTTTGAAGCAGACTTTATTTTGATTACACCATTAATGTCCAAAGAGATCAATACCAAAGATCCAAGCATGTTCTTTACAACCGAATGAAGGTACGTACATAAAAGACCAAAGAATTTGTTTACAATTACACTGAAGTCTCTCCACCAATGAATTTCAAGGTACCATTTAGTCTCATAAGGAGATTTAAAACATTCCTTGGATCACTGGAATTGATCCAAGGATGAGTTAGTTAAAAGAGATAAGTTTACAACTCTTAGATTGCAACTTATTCAAGTTTTGAAAATGGGTTATTTGCCATATTAATTAGTTCATAATGCAATCTTCTTGTTGGCGAGGAAATTTGTTCAGGTGGAAAAACTTGTGGATTTCTTGCCAATGCTCTAGGAATCTAAGTCCCTCTACTTAACTGGTGCAGCTACCGTATGTGCATGCATGTGAAAAGTGTGGATTTTTGTGGTGGTATTTCGACTGGGGATCCAACAGGGGAACTTAACTGACCTTGCAGAAAAGCTTTTAGCAATCTCTTGCTAGGGAAGTAAATTTGTCTGAAGTGGGAAAGGGAGTGAGAAAAGAGGTAGGAGAACTAATGTTGCAGGTAGAAAATCAGATTCCTACACACACACTAGTTAGAAACTTCAACACATGCATTTATAGAAAGAAACAACTCTGCCAATAGAAACAAGACCAAATAGAATTGATGATCACCAAGCATCAAGAAACCCCTTAGTCAAAGAAAGCTAGAAACTCCTTCTTCTTGATTATGCTTAGAAAAAAGTTGTACATAGTGGAGAAATGGAACAAATTTGAGAAGGGGGGAATAGAAGAAAATGGCTATCTCCTTTGTTCTCTCAAGGTACAATATACTCTTGAGTTTACAAGATCAATCACCAACCCTTTGAAATGGGAATGGCTTTACAATTTATAGAATAGAATATGAACTCTTCATCTTCCTCATGACCTTTCGAATACCTTAATATGACTTAAGATTGTTCATATTCCACTTTGAGTGTGATTTACTAGTCCCTTTTAGTAAATAGTCAAGGCTACTTAATTTACTGCTATAATTTCTAAATCCTTTTAGTCATATTAAAAAGTGCACACCCTCTTTCCATATAACTTTTGATGAAGAGATTGCCAAAAATAGCAAGCATGTATAGAGAAAACTTACTATTTTGAGAAAGTGTGTTTCCAGTTCTCCATTTGCGATAGAACATACATTTTTAGACTCTTCTTGTTGCTATGATAACATCCTCCAAATTTCACATAGTTTTTCCCACTAGAATGCCCAGAAATAAATTTTGAAATTTTGAGTGATGGCTGATACTATTTTCGGGCACTAGAGCTGTTGGCTCATCTTGAGCTCATCAAACCCTTTTGGGTTTTTTTCTCCTTTTGCAATGAAAACAACTCCACGGAGCTACCATGGAGGCCATTAATGGAGCTTGAAAATTTTAGGTCTAGTTTTTGTCTCTGTTTGCAATGAAATAAAATCCATTGTGATATGTTTTTCATTTGGAGCTCATGTTAAGTTTTTAGCTCGTTTTCATTGCCGGAATGATGGGAAATTTGATGAATGTGAGCCGGTGCACGAAGTGAGGGTTTTGTTGGAGAAAATGATTCTAGGCACCATTTGACCTCTTGTTTATTGGATCTCGATCACCTTTAAAAATGAGGAATTATTCAAAAGATGGCATCTCGATCCGACCTGTATCTTGCAAGGTATGATGATTTTTTGATTCGGGTGACTTCACGGTTATCTGGCAAAAAATCTCCATTTTTCTCTTCGTTCTTCATCATTTCACTCCATTTTTCTATGAGGCCTGAATATTGCTATGCATTCATGGTTTGAAGAGTTTATGTGGCCATGGCAGAGCTGGTTTAGAGCAACAATGGTGGACCGGGTGTCTGGACAATCACGCATGGAGCCATGGCAAGGTGAGGAGTTCTGAAGGAGAAATGAGAGGAAGAAAATGGCTAAGTGCTGGATTTAAAATTTCAAAAAATAATCATGGATGGGCTGGGTACAAATTTTTATGTCCCTGATTTCCCTGACCTCAGGGACATGAGGGACATCAATTTCCATGGTGGTCAAGGTGATGCCATGTGTCCTCGATCCGACGGTAGGGGATTTGCTTGAAAAATGCACCTGGGGGCTAAAACTCGGTCACGTGGGTGTCCAAATGACTCCCCATAGGGGATGGGTGAATTTTTCCATGTCTGATGTCCCCCACCTTAGGTGCATAAGGGACATCAGTTTCCACGGTGGTCCTGGAGGTGACACGTGGCGCCTGATCCAACGACAGGGAATGGATGCTCCAAAAATGCACCTGGGGGCTGAACTCGGTCACGTGGGTGTCCAAATGACTCCCCATAGGGATTGGGAACATTTTTCAAGGTCTGATGTCCCCCACCTTAGGTGCATAAGGGACATAAAATTCCATGGTGGTCCTGGAGCTGACACGTGGTGCCCGATCCGACGGCAGGGAATGCATGCTCCAAATAAGCACCCGGGGGCTGAACTGTCAAGTCTGGAGGTCATATGAGGGTCCAAGAGGTCACATGAGGGCTGGGAAAAATTTTCCAAGGGCTGATGTACCTGACCTTAGGGACTTTGGGGACATGAAATCCCACCAGGCTCCTGGTGCTGACACGTGTCCTCTCGAAAAAATGACTAAGTCCTGAACTGCCTTTGAGAGGGTAACTTGGAATGAAGATAACTTGAGCTCCCGGTGGAATTTATTGGTGAAATTTTATATGATCCTGACTGGAAATGGAATTTTGAATCCAATTATGTGGGTCTCATGTCTTAATTTTACCATATGATCCCTGAAAAATCAGAGTTTTGATCTGGGACTCCACTTGTGCCTGAGAAAAACTGCCTTCCAATCATATGCGCCAAGGTGTTGTGAAAAATATTATTTCACCATCATGTAGGTATTGGAATCCTATTTCTGAATATGTTTTTTTTTTACTTCCTAACTCCATCCGGAGCTCCTAGAATCTTCTTTTGAATCCCAACGGTTGTTTTAGGCTTGTGTAATGCATAGGCTTATGAACCCTTTTTTTACTCAAACTGCTCCAAGTATTTCAAGAATTCCCAAATCCTTCCAAAATTATTTCCTCGATGTTCTAAGGTCTTCAATTTACCTCCATGTTTAATTTTTCCCTTATGTTCCACTCCAGGGGGTTGAATCCAGTCCTGGGAAGGCCAGCGATAGCCCTTCCCAATACTGCCAGAAGATAACATCTTTTCAAAACTCCCTAAAATCACCTAGGGGGAATGAATATACTTTCCTAAATCACATAGGGGAAAAATTTGACATCAAATAGAGGGTGAAAGACTAATGGATTTGGCTTGGGTGTTCCTGGGAATGATAAAACATGAAAATTTTGACATCTAGGGGTATAGTTGTTGTGCTTGGAAATTGTCAATTTCCCTGTTGCACATTTTCATGACAACAACTGGCTCTAGCTTGGGGACATGACATGGACTGAGCATAGTGAAGACATGACATGGGAATCCAAAATCTCAATTTTAGACCATATAATTCATTGACCAGTGCCTTATCCATTGGGCCCTGCGGAGTCATGTACAACTTCTAGAAAGGAAGATTAGAAGAAAAACACACACACACACAAAAGGAAAGGAAACACACACACACAACAGGAAGGGAAACCCACCTATCAATCACCTATGGTACAAGGGGGGGGGACAACCCACTTTCACTGAAGTTCTTTTCATTTCTCAAAAGTTACCCCTGAAGAGGCAACACTGAATGATGATGTTCTGTGAAGCCATTGACGGGTTCCAGAAAGTAGCCTCCCCTCCTTAATTGCTTATGAAAGCCAGGTGCTTTCACATGATTGTCCTTTTAATTTATAGGAGTGAGTACATGTGAGCTTCTTGATGCTCAGGTCTTCACTTGGAATTCCACTACGTTCATGTTCTTTGAAATCGGTTTCATAGTGCCAGTTGCCTTCCATGTTTATCCATATAGCTGATTCTCCATTGAGCATCTCATCGCTGCCCCAGGGCTGATTTTTGTTCAAATTAGTTGAACATTATGAATTATTTTCTTTCCCAGGTCTATGCTCATTGACATCTTCTCCAAGAGAAACATTTGATTCATCCTTTATCTTTACTCCACTGTGAGGTGTTTAAGTACTGGCGGGAGGATCAAAGGAAAACTCATACTTGTCTTGTATGTCCATGGCACGAGTGAAGAGATCAAGAATCAGCTCGGGATCTTCTGCAACTTCTACTGCATCCAATATTTCTTGCATGGAGTTATGCTTCATCATTTCCTGCAGCTCCTCTTTGTATGCCTTTGAAGAATCTTTATTTGCAGCTCAAGGAAACTATCTAGAGGGGTTACCTCATCATCTTGGGAATCACTGCACTCTACCAATCCTTCATCAAAAAGAGCTTCATCTTCAGAGGTCTCAAAACTCCTTGCTTCAATTTCTTCATCATGGAAAGAGTCTTCATCTTCAAATGGGAAAGAAAACATCTCCATTTCATTATTGCATCCATCAATCATTAGCTCAAGAGGACATCATCATATTTTCATCTTGCCTTATCTCCAACCTTCACATTGGTTAAGGATTCCAAATCAGCGCCACACTTGTCTTGCAGATTTTTGGCTTACATCAAGAGCTCAAGACTGAGCTCAGGATCTTCAGTTTCTTCTATGGCTCTAAGCAGTTCTTGTACAGACATTTCTTTCAAACCTTTCAGGGCTCATCACAAGCTGATTTGGTCTCTTCCATAGATGACATGATCAGAGGGAGTCCTCATCTTCAAATGGGAATGAGAATAATTTCCTCATCTTGGAAAAGCATATAAGCTGATTTTTATTCTTGAAAATCATCAAGAACCATCTCCTCTTCTTCATGGTTTACATCATCTGGAAATTTGGGGCTGCCCTCTTGTAGCTTGAATCTCCTCACTACTTCTTCAAAATCCAAATCTCTTTGGGAAGGCATGTCTAGCCCTATCAAGATGGGGATATCCTCTTCTTCCTTGGTTTCCACAAAGTGATTCATCTACCTGCTACCTTGATACAAGATGTTAGCTTCTGGGCTTCCAGAATTTCATACTGTGTACCTCATCTTCTTCTCAGGAAGTAATTTCTCCATGTCTCCCTTCACTGGTATGGTTGCAGATGACCAATTCATCTGAATTTTCCCTCCCAAGTCTTGGCAGAAACTTCTACTCAACAACATTCTGAATGAGGCTGGGACATCTGCTACCAAAATCATCACTGAAATTTTCTTGTCTGGAAATTTGGCGAGAGACCTTGTGCATCTTTGACCTTCCCTACAAGTGGGACCTTTTTTGATTCCAAAGAGTAACAAGAGCCACTAGGTGGAGTCATTGTAAGTTTAAGAGCCTTGGCGACCTTCAAAGGCATCACGTTGTCTGAGGCACCAGAATCTATTATGCAATTGTTCAGTACATATTCTCCAACAAGAAGGGAGACGTAGAAAGGTTCAACTTTATCAGTCTTTGATGCACTCAGAGAAAGCATGTTCTGTGAGGGAGGTGCAGTTGAGTTTGGTAGCATGCCTTTGGAACAATGAGCTACATCATTGGGTGTTAGACTACCATTCCTTATATATCAGACGAACCTCTCAAATTGTTCAGGATGAGTCCACAAATATTCGGTTTCAGTAATCTGCACTTTGGCTTTGTTTGCATATTCTATGACGTCAAAGGGAGCGGATGTGGACAAGGGGGTGAAGGGACTTGGATTTAGGACAGGTCTGGATAGGCTTAGGAGTATTTGATGTTTGAGGAATGGAGGGTATTTTGAAAGGTACACTAGGAGCTTTCAAGGTATTAGATTTTGTAGGAGAAGATTTAGATTTAGAAATGGAAGAGACATTGGAAGACTTACTTGGGATTATGGGAGTCTTCTTACTTGCTACAGGATCAGGATCCAACAATGTAGACTTCATGGAAGATGGAAGTGGGGATCCTTGACTGATTATTTTATTTTTTGGAGTCGCCACAGGAGGATCATCAACCTTCTTTTCTTTTGCAGCAGTGGAGGGAGATGCTCTTTTCTCAGACTGAGAATGAGTGAATACCACACATGAGAAACTGGGTGCATCTTCTTCATCTTCTTCATAACCTCCAGAATACTCACAAAATCTGATTTGTGTATCATTCTCAAACTCATCATTTTCTAGGAAATCACCACCTTCACTTTCTTGTTGAAGCTCTTCTTCACTTTCTTGAATTCTGCAATTTATGTTCATGGGTGGGGCCTCCAAGGTGAGCCTTTGGGGTGCTCCTACAATCTGATTTTTGTTGCTTCTTTGAGAAGAAACTCGTTCAAATAATTCCCTCTTCAAAGATGCCATCTCATTCACCAACTTTTACAGTGATGGATTGGTTCGCTCATCTCCAGGATGTTGGGCCTTTCCCTTTGATGGATTCTTGATCTTTCCAGAGAGGATGAGATCGTCATCCAATTCAATGGCCCTCCTTTGTGCTTCTACAATGTTCCTTGGTTGAACTCTTCATAGGAGAAATCCTACCTCTGGTGATTGAGCATTTATGAAGAATCTTTTGATATTGTTTTGAGAGGGTGAATCTTCTTCAGGTATCTTGCGAAGCAACCATTCAAAATGAGCCACGAAGTCTCTCATCGTTTCACTTTCTCCTTTCCTCATTTGAGCCAACTGCACCAAGAGGTCTTGACAATCTTCAGTTGATTTAAATCTTTCCTCGAAGGTAGCCTTGATGTCATCCCAACCAGTGATGGATCGGGAAGGTAGGAGGTAGAACCATTCTGCTACTTTTTCTTGGAGGGACTCCACGAACAATCTTACAGCAACATCTTCATGTTGGACACCAAGAATTCCACATGATGTTGTGAAAGCAGCAATGTGTTCTTCAGGATGTTGTGTGTTGTCACCTTTGAACTTTGGAAAGTTCTTGTGGGAACCCATTGGTAGATCATGAAGAGGTGGTTCAAGAGCAAGCGGGCCTGTATTCCTTCCCCATGGAACAATGGGTTGAGGTATTTCTTCTTCATCTACCATTGTTGTTTTTTCTTTTTCTCTTGCTTATACAAATTCTTCTTCAAATTCTTCTTCTTCTGGGAGCTCAATGTTTAATGGTGGTTGAAAAATGGGAGAATTTGAAGGTGGAGTATCCATAGGAGTTTTGATAGGATTTCCAGGTGAACTTCGTGAAGATGCCAGATGGAGAGGAGGCTTGAGAGAAGAAGTATGGATTATCTCTAATTCGTTCTTGCTGATTTTGTGAAGCCTCAAAATTGAAATCATCAACACCTCTTGACCTGCTCAACCTGGTGTATCTTCCTTCAGCCAGCTTTTGGAAACTTTTGTAGTTCATGAAGTGGGAATATGGAAAAGAAAAGTCATGTGCAGAAATCAGCAGTGTATCTTTTCAGCAATGGACTTTCATGAACTCTTTTTTTATTTTTTCAATATTTGATTTTTTTTTAATTTTTTGGACCTTGCGGTCGTATATTGGGTGCAAATGCTGCAAAATCTGCCCCACGGTGGGTGCCAAAAATTGTTGGGGAGAAAATTTTTCAGGTGGAAAAACTTGTGGATTTCTTGCCAATGCTCTGGGAATCTAAGTCCCTCTACTTAACCGGTGCAGCTGCCGTATGTGCATGCATGAGAAAGTGTGGATTTCTGTGGTGGCCTTTCGACCGGGGATCCAACAGGGGCACTCCACTGACCCTGTGACAAAGCTAGCAATCTCTTGCTAGGGAAGTCTTCATCTATAGAGTGGGAAAGGGGAGTGAGAAAAGAGGTAGGAGAACTAATGCTGCAGGTAGAAAATCAGATTCCTGCACACACACTAGTTAGAAACTTCAACACATGCATTTATCAGAAGAAACAACTCTGTGAATAGCAACAAGACCAAATAGAATTCATGATCACCAAGTATCAAGAAACCCCTTAGTCAAAGAAAGCTAGAAACTCCTTCTTCTTGTATTGATTGCTCAAATCAAAGTTGTACATAATGTGGGAATGGAAGAAATTTGAGAGGGGAAGAGAGTAGAAGAAAATGGCTATCTCCTTTGCTTTCTCTAGGTACAATGCACTCTTGAGTCTACAAGATCAATTACCAACCCTTTGAAATGGGAATGGCTTTACAATTTATAGAATAGAATATGACTCTTCATCTTCCTCATGACCTTTTGAATACCTTAATATGACTTAAGACTGTTCATATTCCACTTTAAATATTTAAGTCCCTTTTATAATAGCAAGGTGACTTAATTTACATTATGTTTCTAAAGTCACTTTTAAGTGACTTAAAGGTATATCAAAAAGTGCAAACCCCAACGAAGAATTAGAAAATTTGAAAGTGAGAGAAAGTTGGGGGGAAGAGGAGAGAGAAAGAGAGAGAGAAGAAGAAGAGGATATGTCTCCCGATGAAGTCTGTTGATCCTCGTTGATGGAAAGCTCCAAATGCAATGAAGTTCTGAATGTCCCATTGTGCCAAAACTGCCCTTTGAGTGTGACTTACTATTTTTAGTAAATGGTCATTTCCACTATTTTCTACTCTGGATAATCATTCTAGCCTTTTGGAGATCTTCAGTGCACACTGCTCTTTCCATAGCCACTTTTGATGAAGACTTGCCAAAAATAGCAAGCATGTATAGGAAAACTTACTATTTTTAGAAAGTGTGTTTCCTAGTGCTCGATTTGTGATGGAACATACTTTTTTGGACTCTTCTTGTCATTACGATCACACCCTCCGAATTTCACATAGTTTTTCCCACTAGAATGCCTGGAAATAAATTTTGAAATTTTGACCTGGCAGTGGCTTCGGGCACAGAGCTGTCATGGCGGCCATTAATGGAGCTCGAAATTTTAGGTCTGGTTTTTGTCTCCATTTTCAATGAAAAAACAACTCCATTGTGATAGGTTTTTCATTTGGAACTCATGTGCAAGTTTTTAGCTCGTTTCCATTGCCGGAATGATGGGAAATTCGACGAATGTGAGCCGGTGCACGAAGTGAGGGTTTTGTTGGAGAAAATGATTCTGGGACACCATTTGACCTCTTGTTTGTTGGATCTTGATCACCTTGAAAAATGAGGAATTCTTCAAAATATGGCATCTCGATCTGACTTGTATCTTGCAAGATATGAGGATTTTTCGATCGGGTGACTTCATGGTTATCTGGCAAAAAATCTCCATTTTTCTCTTCGTTCTTTGTCATTTCACTCCATTTTTCTATGAGGCCTGAATATTTCTATGCATTCATGGTTTGAAGAGTTTATGTGGCCATGGCAGAGCTGGTTTGGAGCAACAATGGTGGACCGGGTGTCTGGACAATCATGCACGGAGCCATGGCAAGGTGAGGAGTTCTGAAGGAGAAATGAGAGGAAGAAAATGGCTAAGTGTTGGATTTAAACTTTAAAAACATGCACATGGATGGGCTGGGAACAATTTTATGTCCCTGATGTCCCTGACCTTAGGGATGTGAGGGACATCAATTTCCATGGTGGTCAAGGCGATGCCATGTGTCCTCGATCCGACGGCAGGGGATTTGCTTGAAAAATGCACCTGGGGGCTGAAACTCGGTCACGTGGGTGTCCAAATGACTCCCCATAGGGGATGGGAACATTTTTCCATGTCTGATGTCCCCCACCTTAGGTACATAAGGGACATCAGTTTCCACGGTGGTCCTGGAGGTGACACGTGGCGCCCGATCCAACGACAGGGAATGGATGCTCCAAAAATGCACCTGGGGGCTGAAAACTGCGGTCACGTGGGTGTCCAAAAGACTCCCCATAGGGGATGGGCAAATTTTTCAAGGTCTGATGTCCCCCACCTCAGGTGCATAAGGGACATCAAATTCCACGGTGGTCCTGGAGCTGACACGTGGCGCCCGATCCGACGGCAGGGAATGCATGCTCCAAATAAGCACCTGGGGGCTGAACTGTCAAGTCTGGAGGTCATATGAGGGTCCCAGAGGTCACATGGGGGCTGGGAACATTTTCCAAGGGCTGATGTACCTGACCTTAGGGATTTGGGGACATGAAATCCCACCAGGCTCCTGGTGCTGACACGTGTCCTCTCAAAAAAATGACTAAGTCCTGAACTGCCTTTGAGAGGGTAACTTGGAATGAAGATAACTTGAGCTCCTGGTGGAATTTATTGGTGAAATTTTATATGATCCTGACTGGAAATGGAATTTTGAATCCAATTATGTGGGTATCATGTCTTAATTTGACCATATGATCCCTGAAAAATCAGATTTTTGATCTGGGACTCCACTTGTGCCTGAGAAAAACTACCTTCCAATCATATGCGCCAAGGTGTTGTGAAAAATATTATTTCACCATCATGTAGGTCTTGGAATCCTATTTCTGGAAGATGTTTTTTTTTACTTCCAACTCCATCTGGAGCTCCCAGAATCTTCTTCTGAAGCCCAACAGCTTGTTTTAGGCCTGTGTACCGCCTAGGCTTGTGAACCTTGTTTTTCTACTCAAACTGCTCCAAGTATTTCAAAACTTCCCAAACCTTCCAAAATAATTTCCATGATGTTCTAAGGTATACAATTCACCTCCATGTTGATTTTTTCCCTTCCGTTCCACTCCAGGGGGTTGAATCCAGTCCTGGGAAGGCCAGCGATAGCCCTTCCCAATACTGCCAGAAGATAACATCTTTTCAAAACTCCCTAAAATCACCTAGGGGGAATGAATAGAATTTCCTAAATCACCTAGGGGACCAATTTGACATCAAATAGGGGGTGATCAGACTGATGGATTTGACTTGGGGTTCCTGGGAATGATAAAACATGAAAATTTCGACATAGGGGTATAGTTGTCGTGCTTGGAAATTGTCAATTTCCCTGTTGCACATTTTCACGACAACAACTGGCTCTAGCTTGGGGACATGACATGGACTGAGTGCAGTGAAGACATGACATGGGAATCCAAAATCTCAATTTTAGACCATATAATTCGTTGACCAGTGCCTTATCCATTGGGCCCTGCGGAGTCATGCACAACTTCTAGAAAGGAAGATTAGAAGAAGGAAACACACACACACACAAAATGAAGGAAAGGAAACACATGACACACAACAGGAAAGGAAACACACACAATGGAAAGGGAAAAACACCTATCAATCACCTATGGTACAAGGTGAGGGACAACCCACTTTCACTGAAGTACTTTTCATTTCTCAAAAGTTACCCCTGAAGAGGCAACACCGAATGATGATGTTCTGCGAAGCCGTTGACGGGTTCCAGAAAGTAGCCTCCTTTCCTCAATTGTTTATGAAAGCCAGGTGCTTTCACAATTTTCTTTTACTTGGTAGGAGTGAGTCCATGTGAGCTTCTTGATGCTCAGGTCCTTGCTTGGAAATTCCACTGCCTTTATGTTCTTTGAAATTGGTTTCATAGTGTCAGTTGCATTCCATGTTTATCCCTATAGCTGATTCTCCATTGAGCATCTCATCGCTGCCCCAATGCTTGATTTTGTTCAAATTACTTGAACATTCTTGAGTTCTTTTCTTTCCCAGGGTCTATGCTCATTGACATCTTCTCCATGAGAAACATTTGATTCATCCTTTATCTTTACTCCACTGTGAGGTGCTTGAGTACTGATGGAAGGATTGGAGGAAAACTCATACTTGTCTTGTATGTCCATGGCACGAGTGAAGAGTTCAAAAATCAGCTCGGGATCTTCTGCAACTTCTACTGCATCCAAAATTTCTTACACGGAGTTATGCTTCATCATTTCCTGTAGCTCCTCTTTGTATGCCTTTGAAGAATCTTTATTTTGCAGCTCAAGGAAACTATCTGGAGGGATTACCTCATCATCTTGGGAATCACTGCACTCTATCGATCCTTCATCAAAAAGAGCTTCATCTTTAAAGGTCTTGAAACTCCTTGCTTTGATTTCTTCATCATGGAAAGAGTCTTCATCTTCAAATGGGAAATAAAATATCTCCATTTCGTTATTGCATCCATCAACCATTAGCTCAAGAGTGGCATCATATTTTTCATTTGCTTTAATATGGCCAACCTTCACATTGGTTAAGGCTTCCAAATCAGCTTCACTCTTATCTTGCAGATTTATGGTTTGCATCAGGAGCTCGAGACTAAGCTTAGGATCTTCAGTTTCTTCTATGGCTCTAAGAATTTCTTGTATAGACATTTCTTTCCCATTTCAAGGGCTCATTGTAACTGATTTGGTCTCTTCCATAGATGACATGACTGAGATCATCCTCATCTTCAAATGGGAATGAGAATAATTTCCTCATCTTGGATAAATCATATAAGCTGATTTTTCTTCTTGAAAATCATCAAGAACCATCTCCTCTTCTTCATGGTTTGCATCATCTGGCAATTTGGGGCTGCCCTCTTGTAACTTGAATCTCCTCAATGCTTCTTCAAAATCCAAATCTCTTTGGGAAGGCATGTCTGGGCCTATCAAGATGGGGATATCCTCTTCTTCTACGGTTGCCACAAAGTGATTCATCTACCTGCTACCTTGATACAAGATGTTAGCTTCTGGGCTTCCAGAATTTCATACTGTGTACCTCATCTTCTTCTCGGGAAGTAATTTCTCCATGTCTCCCTTCACTGGTATGGTTGCAAAAGACCAATTCATCTGAATTTTCCCTCCCAACTCTCGGCAGAAATTTCTACTCAGCAACATTCTGAATGAGGCTGGGACGTCTACTACCAAAATCATCACTGAAACTTTCTTGTCTGGAAATTTGGAGAGAGCCACCTGTGCATCTTTAACCTTCCCTACAAGTGAGACCTTTTTTGATTCCAAAGAGTAACAAGAGCCACTAGGTGGAGTCATTGTAAGTTTAAGAGCTTTGGCGACCTTCAAAGGCATCACGTTGTCTGAGGCACCAGAATCTATTATGCAATTGTTTCAGTACATATTCTCCAACAAGAAGGGAGACGTAGAAAGGTTCAACTTTATCAGTCTTTGATGCACTCAGAGAAAGCATGTTCTGTGAGGGAGGTGTAGGTGAGTTTGGTAGCATGCCTTTGGAACTAGATGAGCTACATCATTGGGTGTTAGACTACCACTCCTGATATATCAGATGAACCTCTCGAATTGTTCAGGATGAGTCCACAAATATTCAGTTTCAGTAATCTGCACTTTGGCTTTGTTTGCATATTCTATGAAGTCAAAGGGAGTAGATGTGGACAAGGGGGGTGAAGGGACTGATTTTGGATTTAGGACAGGTTTGGAAGTAGGAGTATATTTTTCAGGAATGGAGGGTATTTTGAAAGGTACACTAGGAGCTTTCAAGGTATTAGATTTTTAGGAGCAGATTTAGATTTAGACTTGGAAGAGACATCAGAAGACTTACTTGGGATTGCGGGAGTCTTCTTACTTGCTACGAGATCAAGCTCCAACAATACAAACTTCATGGAAGATGGAAGTGGGGATCCTTGACTGATTATTTTATTTTTTGGAGTCACCACAGGAGGATCATCAACCTTCTTTTCTTTTGCAGCAGTGGAGGGAGATGCTCTTTTCTCAGACTGAGAATGAGTGAATACCGCGCATGAGAAACTGGGTGCATCTTCTTCATCTTCTTCATAACCTCCAGAATACTCACAAAATCTGATTTGTGTATCATTCTCAAACTCATCACTTTCTAGGAAATCACCACCTTCACTTTCTTGTTCAAGATCTTCTTCACTTTCTTGAAATCTGCAATTTACATTCATGGGTGGGGCCTCCAAGGCAAGCCTTTGGGGTGCTCCTACAATCTGATTTTTGTTGCTTCTTTGAGAAGATACTCGTTCAAATAATTCCCTCTTCAAAGAGGCCATCTCATTCACCAACTTTTGCAGTGATGGATTGGTTCTCTCATCTTCAGGATGTTGGGCCTTGCCCTTTGATGGATTCTTGATCTTTCCAGAGAGGATGAGATCATCATCCAATTCAATGGCCCTCCTTTGTGCTTCTACAATGTTCCTTGGTTGAACTCTTCGTAGGAGAAATCCTACCTCTGGTGATTGAGCATTTATGAAGAATCTTTTGATATTGTTCTGAGAGGGTGAATCTTCTTCCAGTATCCTATGAAGCAACCATTCGAAATGAGCCATGAAGTCTCTCATCGTTTCACTTTCTCCTTTCCTCATTTGAGCCAACTGCACCAAGAGGTCTTGACAATCTTCAGTTGATTTAAATATTTCCTCGAAGGCAGCCTTGATGTCATCCCAACCAGTGATGGATCGGGAAGGTAGGAGGTAGAACCATTCTGCTGCTTTTTCTTGGAGGGACTCCACGAACAATCTTACAGCAACATCTTCATGCTGGACACCAAGAATTCCACATGATGTCATGAAAGCAACCAATGTGTTCTTCAGGATGTTGTGTGTTGTCACCTTTGAACTTTGGAAAGTTCTTGCGGGAACCCATTGGTAGATCGTGGAGAGGTGGTTCAAGAGCAAGCGGGCCTGTATTCCTTCCCCATGGAACAATGGGTTGAGGTATTTCTTCTTCATCTGCCATTGTTTTTCTGCTTCTTTCTTGCTTCTTGAATTCTTCTTCAAATTCTTCTTCTTCTGGGAGCTCAATGCTCAATGGTGGTTGAAAAATGGGAGAATCTGAAGGTGGAGTATCCACAGGAGTTTTGATAGGATTTCCAGGTGAACTTCGTGAAGATATAGCTAGATGGAGAGGAGGCTTGAGAGAAGAAGTATGGATTATCTCTAATTCATTCTTGCTGATTTTGTGAAGCCTCGAAATTGAAATCATCAACACCTCTCGACCTGCTCAACCTGGTGTATCTTCCTTCAGTCAGCCTTTTGAAATTATTGAAGTGAAAGGACAATGGAATGTGAAAAGTCATGTGCAGAAATCAGTAGTGTATCTTTCAGCAAGGGACTTTCATGAACTCCTTTTTTTTATTTTTTCAATATTTTTTTTTTTTGAATTTTGGGACCTTATGGTCGTATATTGGGTGCAGATGCTGCTAAATCTGCCCCACGGTGGGTGCCAAAAACTGTTGGCGAGAAAATTTTCAGGTGGACAAACTTGTGGATTTCTTGCCAACGCTCTGGGAATCTAAGTCCCTCTACTTAACCGGTGCAGCTTCCGTATGTGCATGCATGAGAAAGTGTGGATTTCTGTGGTGGTCTTTCGACCGGGGATCCAACAGGGGCACTCCACTGACCCTGTGGCAAAGCTAGCAATCTCTTGCTAGGGAAGTCTTCGTCTGTAGAGTGGGAAAGGGGAGTGAGAAAAGAGGTAGGAGAACTAATGCTGCAGGTAGAAAATCAGATTCCTACACACACACTAGTTAGAAACTTCAACACATGCATTTATCGGAAGAAACAACTCTGCGAATAGCAACAAGACCAAATAGAATTCACCGATCACCAAGTATCAAGAAACCCCTTAGTCAAAGAAAGCTAGAAACTCCTTCTTCTTGTATTGATTGCTCAAATCAAAGTTGTACATAATGTGGGAATGGAAGAAATTTGAGAGGGGAAGGGAGTAGAAGAAAATGGCTATCTCCTTTGCTTTCTCTAGGTACAATGCACTCTTGAGTCTACAAGATCAATCACCAACCCTTTGAAATGGGAATGGATTTACAATTTATAGAATAGAATATGACTCTTCATCTTCCTCATGACCTTTTGAATACCTTAATATGACTTAAGACTGTTCATATTCCACTTTAAATATTTAAGTCCCTTTTATAATAGCAAGGTGACTTAATTTACATTATGTTTCTAAAGTCACTTTTAAGTGACTTAAAGGTATATCAAAAAGTGCAAACCCCAATGAAGAATTAGAAAATTTGAAAGTGAGAGAAAGTTGGGGGGAAGAGGAGAGAGAAAGAGAGAGAGAAGAAGAAGAGGATATGTCTCCCGATGAAGTCTGTTGATCCTCGTTGATGGAAAGCTCCAAATGCAACGAAGTTCTGAATGTCCCATTGTGCCAAAACTACCCTTTGAGTGTGACTTACTATTTTTAGTAAATGGTCATTTCCACTATTTTCTGCTCCAGATAATCATTCTAGCCTTTTGGAGATCTTCAGTGCACACTGCTCTTTCCATAGCCACTTTTGATGAAGACTTGCCAAAAATAGCAAGCATGTATAGGAAAACTTACTATTTTTAGAAAGTGTGTTTCCAGTGCTTGATTTGTGATGGAACATACTTTTTTGGACTCTTCTTGTCATTACGATCACACCCTCTGAATTTCACATAGTTTTTCCCACTAGAATGCCTGGAAATAAATTTTGAAATTTTGACCTGGCAGTGGCTTCGGGCACAAAGCTGTCATGGCGGCCATTAATGGAGCTCAAAATTTGTAGGTCTGGTTTTTGTCTCCATTTGCAATGAAAAAAACTCCATTGTGATAGGTTTTTCATTTGGAACTCATGTGCAAGTTTTTAGCTCGTTTCCATTGCCGGAATGATGGGAAATTCGACGAATGTGAGCCGGTGCACGAAGTGAGGGTTTTGTTGGAGAAAATGATTCTGGACACCATTTGACCTCTTTTTTGTTGGATCTTGATCACCTTGAAAAATGAGGAATTCTACAAAATATGGCATCTCGATCCGACTTGTATCTTGCAAGATATGAGGATTTTTCGATCGGGTGACTTCACGGTTATCTGGCAAAAAATCTCCATTTTTCTCTTCGTTCTTCATCATTTCACTCCATTTTTCTATGAGGCCTAAATATTTCTATGCATTCATGGTTTGAAGAGTTTATGTGGCCATGGTGGAGCTGGTTTGGAGCAACAATGGTGGACCGGGTGTCTGGACAATCATGCACGGAGCCATGGCAAGGTGAGGAGTTCTGAAGGAGAAATGAGAGGAAGAAAATGGCTAAGTGCTGGATTTAAACTTTAAAAACATGCACATGGAGGGGCTGGGAACAATTTTATGTCCCTGATGTCCCTGACCTCAGGGATGTGAGGGACATCAATTTCCATGGTGGTCAAGGCGATGCCATGTGTCCTCGATCCGACGACAGGGGATTTGCTTGAAAAATGCACCTGGGGGCTGAAACTCGGTCACGTGGGTGTCCAAATGACTCCTCATAGGGGCTGGGGCACATTTTTCCATGTCTTGATGTCCCCCACCTTAGGTACATAAGGGACATCAGTTTCCACGGTGGTCCTGGAGGTGACACGTGGCACCCGATCCAACGGCAGGGAATGGATGCTCCAAAAATGCACCTGGGGGCTGAACTGCGGTCACGTGGGTGTCCAGAAGACTCCCCATAGGGGATGGGAACATTTTTCAAGGTCTGATGTCCCCCACCTCAGGTGCATAAGGGACATCAAATTCCACGGTGGTCCTGGAGCTGACACGTGGCGCCCGATCCGACGGCAGGGAATGCATGCTCCAAATAAGCACCTGGGGGCTGAACTGTCAAGTCTGGAGGTCATATGAGGGTCCCAGAGGTCACATGAGGGCTGGGAACATTTTCCAAGGGCTGATGTACCTGACCTCAGGGACTTCAGGGGCATGAAATCCCGCCAGGCTCCTGGTGCTGACACGTGTCCTCTCGAAAAAATGACTAAGTCCTGAACTGCCTTTGAGAGGGTAACTTGGAATGAAGATAACTTGAGCTCCCGGTGGAATTTATTGGTGAAATTTTATATGATCCTGACTGGAAATGGAATTTTTAATCCAATTATGGTGGTCTCATGTCTTGATTCGACCATATGATCCCTAAAAATCAGATTTTTGATATGGGAATCCACTTGTGCCTGAGAAAAACTGCCTTCCAATCATATGCGCCAAGGTGTTGTGAAAAATATTATTTCACCATCATGTAGGTATTGGAATCCTCTTTCTGAAGATGTTTTTTTTTACTTCCAACTCCATCTGGAGCTCCCGGAATCTTCTTCTGAATCCCAACAGCTGTTTTAGGCCTGTGTACCGCCTAGGCTTGAGAACCTTGTTTTTCACTCAAACTGCTCCAAGTATTTCAAAACTTCCCAAAGCCTTCCAAAATAATTTCCATGATGTTATAATGTATTCAATTCATGTCCATGTTTAATTTTTCCCTTATGTTCCACTCCAGGGGGTTGAATCCAGTCCTGGGAAGGCCAGCGATAGCCCTTCCCAATACTGCCAGAAGATAACATCTTTTCAAAACTCCCTAAAATCACCTAGGGGGAATGAATAGAATTTCCTAAATCACCTAGGGACCAATTTGACATCAAATAGAGGGTGAAAAGACTAATGGATTTGGCTTGGGGTTCCTGGGAATGATAAAACATGAAAATTTCGACATCTGGGTATAGTTAAACAATTTTTCATATCTTCCAAATTTTCCCAGGTTGCACTTTCTTCATTAAATTGGTCCCATTGGACCTTACATTGACTTATTTCACAATTTCTTAAATGCAACTGGTGAGTTTCCGGCATGGGAGAGAGAGAGAGAGAGAGAGAGAGAGAGAGAGAGAGAGAGAGAGAGAGAGGCAAGTGATTTCTACGGTTCAATTGTGTCAACCATCAATTGGGCATGACTTCCAGCGTATAGGTTGCCCTCATTTTTCATGTGAGCTATAATGTAAAAAACCAGGATGTTATGCAGGAGTTTTAAGCCTAAATTGAAGTGTGATATTAGATGTAGAAAATAATGAATAGAAATAGGGATGCTCTTTCACTAACGCAATAAAAATGAAAGAAAATAATTATTCTTTTTAGAGCACCAAAAACAAAATTTCTTTTAGACATTAGAAAGAGGGGAATATTCCAAAGAAGAAAATTAATGTGGAAGCTTTTTAGAAGGGAAAAAAACACACTTATTTCACCTAGGAATGAATAAAATGCAAGGAACCCTAGATGGGTCCCACCGAGCGTGTCAAAATGTTTCACCATTTTCTTTAAGGATTCGGAAAAAATAGATAAGGGTATGAGCCAAGGAGAAATACTTATTCGGAAGGTCAGTGTAAAGGTCACTGCATGCATTATGACTTCTTGATCCAATGCTGATTGTGAGAGATTCCTTTTGGCTATAAGGAACTACCTAAAATACAAAGTAAGACCACAAGAAAGAGTTAAACAATATATGTCAGTGGGTTACCTAGTGTGTGCTAGATCTAATAAGTGTGATACTTCCTTAATGGCAGTCAACCCACTATTTAATACAACTTAATACAAGAGATGATATAAATGAACAATTTCCTACTATAGTTGATATGATTTAGCTATCTTATTCAAATGCAATAAATTAATCTAATGTAATAAACTAAGTAATGATCAAATCTGAAGTGGGGTAGATAGTCAGGGTGATGGGATAGGTCAAGTTTAGGTTTTGGGTCACTTGGGTCACTTAGGTAAAGATTCTTAGGTTCTGTTATTAATAGGATTTAACAGATACAAAGATTGATGTTGGTTAGGTATGACCAATTATGGTTTTAAAGGAAACCGATGACGGTCATGGGTGACCAGCATCGGTATAGGTGGGTTGATAGAAACTCAATTAATCTTGGTTTTGGAATTTTTTCGGTAGTTGAACAGAGATGATAAAGGGAATGATTATGTCTATGGAGGTCTTGGGAATACTCAGAAATATGTAGGATTCGGGTATAGGTGATTTAATTGTTTTAGGTGGTGGAATGATTGGATTCATAAGAAGATAATGATGGTGGGATGAGAATAAGATTGGATGCTTAACAAACAGAGATGAAGAAACTTGTAATCTAAATGAATATGAAATGTTTCAGATCAGAAACATACTTACTTGTGCCTGTAGGTCTAATCACTGGATGGTTTTGATGGTTGATCTATAAAATGGTGCTCAGTACCACAACAATGCTTCCTAGAATGTTACTAGAAATGTAAATACTTCAAGATTTGTCTTGGTGTTGGCTATGGTTGTATGGATATGTGAAATATCTCTGGTTCTTTCTTACATGCATATTTCTTTTCCTCTAAAACTTGAGGATGTGGATAACCTCTAGAACAAGGTTACCGAGTTGGTTGTATGGTAACCAACAATAGTTTAGGGTGACTGGCATCGGTTTCGGGTTGACCAGCATCAGTTAAGGCGGGATATCCTAGGTTGCCTAAAATAACAGATATTGGATATATTTTTCCATCTTTTTCTCATTGGTGTTAGGTATAAGTAAAATATTTCACTTAAATAAGTGGGAATATTGTTAGATGAAGAATAGGCATGTGCTTTTAAGGTTATACTAAGTCTTAATTCATTAAGGTAGGTAGGGATAAGTCTTAGTTATGGAAACATGTTATAAATAGTTATACGGTGAGGTGTCTAGGTGAGGTGTGCATTCATTTAGTTAAAGTAATTAAATTAGTAAATGAGGTGAGGATGGGTATTAATTTAATTATAGATAATTAAATTAATATTAAAGTGGGATAAAAGGGGCCATGGTTAGGTGAATATATGTAAGTTAATTATTCAAAAGGGGACCAAGGGGTGTCTGATCTAATTTTGATGTCTACAAGTTGTAGCAAGTAAGCTGGTGCCACAACAAAACAAACCCACTCCTCAATCATATCGTGTAAAACCCCCATCATTACTTGAGGAAATCGACCGCCCTCTGAATCTAGGAGTGTATAACATCCCACTGCCATTTTCATCAGTACTACCAACCTGGCCTCCTCTAGATGTGTAATGTACATGGATCCATAGATGATGTTGGCATTATGCTCACCTAGGTCACCCACCACCTTAGCAAATACTATGGCCATAGTCTACAATGCCTCATTGGATGAAATCTAGTATACTGACTCCCCTACAATCGGTAGCTGTAAAATCTTGTAAACATCCTCCAGCGTAATCATCATCTCACTAGTGGGTAGATGGAAGGTATTGGTCATTGATTCCCATCTATCAATGAGCACAACCATAAAAATTTGATATTTAATAATACACCTGTATCACCTCACACCAATAATCCTAACATCTCGCATATGGTCCCACTTGTCTTCCATGACACTAGCTCGTATCTAAACCAACAATGGTGGTACCCTATCCTGCATATTAAACTGGTGATGTGCATGCATCATTACAAATTAAAAATTTCAATCACTTACCTTATTTTTTCATCTATTCTCACTTACCCAGTCCTAACCCACACACAATTTTCTTAGCCTATCTATTTTCTACTACATTAACTCACTTAGTTTGATTCTATCTTGCCTAAAACACTCTCACATTTTTTAGTTTACTACTTTCCTACCTTCACCAATTTGACAGGACTTGTACCTAAACCCTGATCATTCATACCTCTATTCCCTCAAAACCCCACCTAATCATATTAGTTTATACACCTACTATATCTACCATTGCCTCCCCACTTCATCATCTATCCTACAACTCCATTCTTTTCATTTTTAGAACTTAGTCACTTTTTACATTGACCAACAACGGTCACCCTTTATCCCCACTGATGTCGGCTAGCCCACCGACGTTCCATTTTTTCAAAAAACTAACAAACTACCTAGAAACCTACCCCACACCACCCACATCCATTCAACCAACCTATTTAACCTACATTTTCCCCTCCCCATACCCAATTTCATCATTTTTTACATAAATTTTCAATTTCATTTTTTATCCCAAATTTGATATTTCTCCAACTTAGTTTAATCAAAAGCAACAAATGGATTTCTGATCCTACCTCTACTCACCTCCGTCGCCATGGTGGGATCTCTTGTCTCTGCACTAGTTATCTTCACGCACCTTCTCTTTCCTCAAGCATGCCAAACTCTACTCTCTCATGCTTTCGACCAATCGATCACGTGATCTTGTCAATCAAAATCTAATTACCCACTACCCAATCGGCAACTCAACACAAGGATTTTTTTTATAATTTCTCTTATCAAATGACTCTTTTTATTTTCTTACCAAAAGTATAAGTTGCACAAATGAATCCATAAAACACAGGTTTAAGCTTTTTTAACCCAAATTTGACCTAATCGACATTGGTATTGTGCCCTAATTAACTGACGTTAGTTTCTCATGACTGGTATTAGTTTACCTTTGACCGATATCAGTTCACCTGCTACAACCCACTATACCACTTTTAATCACATTTGATTACCTGAAACCATTTTTTTGCTATCCAAGCCTCAATGTAGCCTTATCACCCGACCTAATTTCCTTATTACCTAATACCTAACCAAAATATCATTTGGGGCATGTCATTGCCTCTACTAGGTCCTTTCCTATGGCCATACCTCTTTACCCAATTCACCAACGCCTATTTTACACTCAAATTCACCTACTCACTATACCGTACAATGTTGGTACTTGTGTTGTTTTTCCTGCCAGCCTTACCTTGCATCATGCCATGATGTCTATCCTGACTTGACCAAACCTATTAGTGCTTTGGAACATACATAATGCCTATTTCGAGACCTATCCTCATTTTATTTCCAAGATCGTATCCTATCCCTTGGATACCTTCATCACATATTCCTTGTTTGCGTAAATTATTGACCTTTGATGACGTAGAGCTTGTAATCTCTTCAGCCTCGTGTCTGGTCATATTTTATCAGTTTGTGTACATTTTAATGCCCCCACCTATTACCTATACCCATATCACCATTACTCATGCCCATAATTTACCTAGTTAGTTTCACCTCACCTACCACTTTATCAAACATATCACTGATTCAGCCTCTTACTTTATAAGCTACTGATTTGAGGGGGATCAATTCCATCCATACCTAGGGAAAGCTAAACCTCACTCATATTTGGGTCAATCACTCCTATTTTTTTCACTGTCACTTATCAATACAAGCTACGTAAAAAATGGGAAATTGTAGACACCCAAAATTGGGTCATATTCTTCGAACCCCCTTTCAATCAAATAATTCTACACCACACCTAGCCATGATCTCTTTCTATACATTAATATTAATTTAATTACTCATAATTAAATTAATCTTCATCCTCACACTATTATTTTTTTAATTACCTCAATTAAACTAGTATCCACCTCATCCGAAGACCTATTCTTAGCCTATTAATGAACCTAGAATAAGTCTCCACTTATCCTAACCAGCTAGGACTCTTTCTAACCCTAACCAATTCCAATTCCATGCTCCTATTACCTATTAATATTCTGACCAATTCCATGCTCCTATTAATTCCATTCAACACTCTAAACCCAGAAAAAAAATCAAGATCACGCCAAAATTAACAAAGATCAGACAATTTTTTGCAACTAGGACCAATTCTCCTTAACCAACACCAGTTTTTCCATATCCAGTGTCATTTCCCTAACCACCACCCATTAGCTTAAATAATATTTTCTAACTCTTTTTTTAGGTTTTGAATCTGACTTATTTAGCCTACGCTTCTTGCATTCACATGTTCAAGCACTCTTGTGACCTTGTGACCAACCAAATCCCCTCTCATCATTTAGATTCCATTTGGTTCATCCACAGGTTCTTCAAGAGCTCCAAAACACCCATAAAGAAGCATCATGCTACCCTGTTATCATGTTCACTCTAGATCACCACCTTCTACAACCAACCACCATCAACCTCCAAGTTACATTTAATAAGTAAGTTCTATCTCTCTGTTGTCATTTCTAATAGTTCATATTGTTTTATTAAGCTATCTCCTTTAGAAACCACTCTTTTACCTTACCGAGATCTAATCCCTGGTGCCTCTGGCTAAACTTCTCTCTATTTAACCTCCCACGCCTTACCTATAACCTCATATCAGCATCTCTGAGTCTAAACAAAAATCTGACAAACCTATCCAAATCTATGTCTCTCTATGCAATCACAAAGAGTGCATAATTCTCTAATTTTGGAATTATCACCTGATTTCCCCTACCAACACTAGTCACCCAACTAATTTTGGTCACTACCCAATACCAAAATCAGTCACCTAACCAAATTCAGTCTCTGAGACTGGTGATATACCCCAGACTAGTAAGTCTACAAATTATTTAAAACCACCCAAAATCTTTCCTAACTTTACCCAAGCTTCACCTACAACCCCTACCATGCCTGCACACCTAAACCAATCATTTTGATTAATCCCATCCTTTCCTGTGAATTTAAATTCACTCATTTTACATTGTAAGAGACACCTAAATATTATAACTATAGTATGATGTATTCATTTATAATTTCTTCTTGTATTAAGTTATATTAAATAGATGGTTGACAACCATTCAAGGAAGCATCACACTTCCCAGATCTGGCCATCACTATTCAGTCCTTGGAATTTTGCTATTTAATACTCTTTTGTGGTCTTTCTTTTTTCTTATACAGGTCATTCCTCTTAGTCAAAAGGAATCTCTCACATTCAGTTTGATCAAAGTTATACAATGCGCGTAACGCCTTCTTCTGTCTACATAACACATGTATTCCTCCTAAGCTTGTTACCTTTTTCTTTGTTTTATTATATTACTTTGAGGTGAAATAATCCTATAAGAAACCTTCTTATTTTAGAGCTTCAAATTGAGTTTCCACTAGACATGTTCATTCAGAGCATAAGGACCCCAAAACATAAAATTTCAGCTCCAACACCACCTAAACTAAAGTAATGGTCAAGAAAATGTGTTTTTGGTCAAGTTAGTTGATGTTTTTGATCAAAGGAATTTATACACAAGATTTTCACTCACATCACTTTTTATGGTCATTATGAAGATAATTTTATGGACTAAGTTCATCAAGAAAGGGGGTTATTTTACCGAGCTAGTTTGTGGCTTTGTTTAAGATGGTTTCGTACATAGAGTATTATAGTCTAGTCTTCTTTTTAAAAATAAGTGTTGTTATACTCTACATTTTTTCATGTAGAACATGAATGATTCTAGTGTTTGTAAATAGTTTTTGTTGGGCCACTTGGGAACTTTCTTGGGAATACTTTGAGAAGTTTGTTTTGAATTTTGCATAACCGAGACAAATTATCCATAATTGATATTAAGGAATAATTTTGGTTTTTAGCAGGAAGTTTCAAAGATGGAGGACATCTCTTGAGATTTTCACATTGATACCTTTCTGATTCTGAAAAGGTTTGAGTTCAAATTTCACAGGGAGGCAACATTCTATTTTTTAAGGGTTTGTTTTCATCTCTAAAATGAAAATTTTTAAGGAAAAAATGATACCAGGAAATCCATATAGCAGCTAAATGAGCCTTTAAGTCACCAAAAATGTTTTCAAAAAAATACCCTAATCCACTTTACTAAATTATTTTTAATATTTAAATACTTAGAGGCTTTTCATAGTGTTATACAAGCATTTTAGAGCCCCCTTTATTTTAAATATTATCAAAATATATTTCCTAACATTTATGATAGATCATATAGGCCAGATATAGAGGATTTTCATGAAAACCAATGTGTTTTTCCTTCAGACATTAAGAAAATGACTAAATCCTATGACTTTTCATTGTACATAGATCGCCAAACTTAATTAATTCAAGATAGGATAAGTTTTAATGAATGGTGTCTCCAAATATTTGTGACTTAACCATTTATTTGTTAGTGTAGGATTTAATTTATTCTATTTATTTATTTATGTGGATTATTCCTACACATGGATTATTACTAAACTTTAGAATTAAGCTTGCTTAGGTTTACCAGCCATATTAATTACATTTAGAGTTAGTCACAAGAGTTACACTTAGCCATCATTGTTAGCTAAGTGGGAGTTACTATTAGTTTTATTATGTCAAATGTGCGAGAATTATTTATATCATGGGATCTAATTCCATTAATCATGGAGGAGTTACACATTCACTCTCCTATATGTACATATTCATTTATGAGAAATTCCAAGTAGTGTATTTGGAGAAATCTTACCTTTGAGTTAGATTTCACACTTTCATGATTTTGTTAGTTATTTTAATTTTTACATCTACGTGCGCACTTGTTATTCTATCAAAAATTCTCAAAGATACTATAATATTGTATCATAGCTACATGTAGAAAATGTGTTCCCATTTTCAATATAGTTGTGAAATTTGAATTCTTCTGTGAATAACAAAGGTATTTACAAGTATTTTGACTCAAGGACATTTTCACACAAATAAAACTGCACCATTAGATCTGAAAGGTGGAAAACCATAGGATCAGCTATAAACTTAGCCATATTCAGAGACAACTGTTTTCAAGGTTTTTTTAATTTGTTGTAGGGTGATTTGGTGTGCCTCAGCTTCTGTACTGATGGTTTTCAACAATTAAAAAAAACCTTTCTAGGTTTTTTGTAAAACGGTTTCTGGGTTTTATCCAAAATACTAGAAAGCAATACGGGTTTTGTCATTTTTTGTAGTTATCAAGTTTTTTTGGAGCACTGTGTGGAAAACAAGACGTATGTATTTGGGCACAACAAGTCATTTTTTCCACACTCTAGAAATTCTTGGGAACATGCATCTCTCCTTAAAATAGTAAAAAAGGGGAGGAGGGCATGAAAATTTATAGTGGTTGGTCACATGGTGTGGTCATAGGGGGGCTAAGTCCATAGATTCCTAATAGTGGGTGCTTAACTCCAGCCCCTCTTTGATTTTGGCCTAAATTTATTTGTTGGGTACCTAAATAATTTTTAGCTGGAATTCCTTATTTTTCAATGTAAATATTAAAATAAACTAGATTAGTGAACAAAAGAAAGGCTTGTAAATTTTGATAGGTGACTTTCATGCCAGTGCCATTTAAAAAAAAAAGTGTTTTTTTTCTTGTTTGTTCCATTAGAACAATTTATTTTATAAAACACACTCAATTATAAAGTCTCAAATTTGGGTGGGTCAAAAATATTAATTAAGTGGGGATGTAATAATTTTATTCCTTCCACACTCATTCTCTTCTTTTGAAAACACACAAATGGATTCTAATTTTTATTACTTACCCCATTCAACTATCATGCATGGAATAATTTCATGTCCCTCACTTTGTGAAGAAAAAATATCTACCAAATAACTATGGGTTTGCAAGCCAAACCAATAAAAAAATGAAAAACATAAATGGTTTGACAAGTGTGAATAAGCATATGGCTTCTTGTCCTTTTTTGTGTCATTGGATCTCTACTTTTATTTAACTACTACCAAAACACCAAGGAAATATGGGGCACCATATAACACCTCTTTAGGAAACAAGATGAAATATGAGGGCATGAACCAAATAATGAGCTGATTGGTCTTAGCCCTATAAATTTTGACACACTTCAGGAATTCTTCACTAAGTTTAAATCTTTGAGAATGTAACTATAAGAATGTGAAATTTACATGAAGGAATTGCATTTTTTATCTACTTTTCATGCAACAAAAAGAGCACTTGGAAAAAAATGGAAAATACCCTCCTTTGACAAGTTTTTTGATAACTTAACTAAGGAACAAGATAGATTGATTTAAATGGGTATACTAAAGTCCACTAAACCACATTCTCTACTTGTGGGGCATGAGAAGAAAAACGATTCAAAAGAGAAGTAAAAAACGGATAATGAGAGAAAGAAATATCAACCCACCTCAAAATCAAACTATAGATCATCCTCTTCCATTGTTAAGTTCAAAAAAGAGTGGATCAAATGTGGGTATTGCAAAGGAAAACATGATGAAATAAAATGTTTGAAAAAACAGGTTGATTACCTCTTGAGTCTTATTGAGAAGAAAAACATAGGTGCTCCTGAATCTATCATACCATATTCATCAACCCATGAGTCCTCTAAGGAAATGAAAATAGAAAAGGGAAAGATAAAGAATCAAGAAAGGAGAAAAAAGGGAGAACATTATTTGCAATTGTATTAATAAATCATTTTTGGGATATTGATTTTAGAGCATCACATCATATGGATTCTTCACACGTGGAGTTCACATTCTTGGATCCATGTTACATGTCCACAATTCAATTCAGTGACAAAAATTCTACACAGGTGTTTGAGATAGGGTTTGTTGAAATGAGTGGAGGAACATTAAATAATGTTCTAAGTATTCCATCACTATAAACTAATCTCCTATTAGTATACAATATTACTCACCTTAGTCAAGATATGTGAGTTGATTTCACTCCATATTTAATATATGTGAGATATTTGCACAAATCCATATTAAATAATCAAACTTGACTATATTGCTTCTCTCATTTGTTCCCTCCTTAAGATTCTTTACTAGATTCACTTGTACTTGATGAAAATTCTAAGCTTAAGCATATTTATGATGATGAGGAATTCTCTTAAAGCTCACAGATGAATACAGTAGTGATGGAGACCCACCTCCACTATCTCATTTTCACCTTCAAGTCTTAGATAAGTTATTTCTTGATCCACCTAATTCTTTTCCACTATATAATTTTCAAGGACAAAGCACCTTGATTTAGGAATAATTAGACATCGAGAAGTATTCTACTTAGTTAAAGGATCTTTCACATTCCTTCTTCGATTTTGATTTGGATTCACCATCCCTATTTGGAATAGTTGGAACTTTTACCTTGCATTATGAGTATAGTTACTTAGATAGGAACCACACCTTTATTGGAGATCCATCACACACTTAGCGGTTTCCTTTACTCTTCCACAGTGACCCACTCTTCATTGCATCTACATCTGATCTATAATCACTCAAGGAGGTTGGTTTTCATGATACATGATGGCTATATGAATTTTTAGCTTCTAATGAGACTTATTATTCCTCAAATTTATTTTTTCTCTCTTCTAGGGGGTTTTTTAACCACTGGATTTTCTCTTTTTACTCAAATTTGTGAGAGCTGCATTGTACTCGGGTACCACATTGGTACTTGTTTTCAGGACCCACTTTATTTTCCTTCCACCTAAGCTTGGTTTAAGGGGGATGTTCATGTAGGATTGTATTTATTCCATTTTTTTTTATTATTATTACTACAATTTAAGAGTAATCTTTCTTAGTTGTACTAGTCATATGAGTTACACTTAGAGTTAGTCATAAAAGTTACACTTAGTCATTATTATTAAATAAGTGGGAGTTACTATTAGTTTAAATATATGAATTTTTTGAGTTACATTTGTATCTTTGGATATGATTCCACTAATCATAGAGGATTTACAAATTCACTCTCTTATATGCACAACTTCAGTTGTGAGCAACTCCAAGAAATGCATTTGAAGAAATCTTTCCTTTGAGTTATTTTTTTGCACTTTTATGCTTTTCTTGGTTATTTATTTTTTGCAAATGATGTAGCCTAGAATCCACTTTATAAAACCTAGGCATGTTGACACATCACCCAACCTAAGTTGAGTGCTCACCTAATGTGTGCAAAGGTACCAGGTCCCTCTTTAGAGTTGCTTGTGCAAGATGTTAGTGTGATGTAGATAAGTCATATTCAGAACCATAAATAACCATAAACATTCCACATAGAATATTCTAGATCTAGATCTTAGAGAATCGTGAATTAAACAATAACTATAATAAGATTAACCATACAAAAACTAGTTACAGTCATATTTAACACCATTATCTAGCCAACATACTCCATTACATTAAACACTGTAAAACCTAGAATCTTTTTACATTATAAAGTATCACCATAAGTCATGCATGCATCTGATCCTATAGACATCTTATAGTTAACTGATAGAATAAATCATATTATTAGTCTAAGCCACACATAACACTTATCAACCGCTCATTCCCAAAATATTGTTTGTTTGTCACGAAAGTATCCATCCTGATGTGTGCTCCGCACGATATCTCCAAAAATAGTTCATATCCATAAAAACGGTTAATTCCTGAGTCAACTTGTTCAGGTGCACATTTCCTTTCCTATATTTTCACACCTTCATATGCACCTTGTTCCCATGTGTGAACCCTATGTGTGTCTTCTCCTTAAGACAATAATATGCCTACTCAACATTACTCCACATTAAAGTACATTGTCATCTCAACAATGGGGATTATTTCTGATGTTCCCAAATAATAGAAAATAAGAGTTGAAAGAATTCAAAGAATCACTATAAAAAGTAATGAATATCTACTCTGTAACATCCTCTCCTTCAATTGGGAGGATAAAATCTAGATATTCATTTTTAATCTCAGCCTCTAACATCTGCCAATTATCTAGCGCAGTCCTTGTCTTTTCTAGAATTTTTTTAGCGATGGCATCCAACTCGTCCTGAGTAATCTTATTTTCTCATTTTGTAATTTTTAGACAAAATTGGCCATAACAAACATCAATCCTTCCATAATATCCATCTTATGCATTATGAGCTTCCCAATCTCATTTATTCTCTCCTTATGTGGATCTTGGGTTGTTGCAAGGGATTTGCACTTCTATTTCACTAGTGTTTATATTTTTGCGTGCCCTAAAGTCTTATCTTTCATTTCTACTTGGAATTAATTATTTTAAACCAAATTCCTCATCCTTATTACTACCTCTAGTGCTGCACACAAATAAAGAGCTTAGTATGCTTTCTTCATCTCATCCTTTAAATTCTAGAGCAGTGCCTCATACATTGAAATTTTTCTGATCATAGAGGCCCTTGATCTCTCTACTTCTTGTTCAGCATCTTTTGGTGAAGGAAATCTTAGTGGTCCATCTTCTAACACTAAATCAACTAAAGTGTGCACATAATGCATTACAGAAGGAAAATTCTCAAGTAACTTTAGTTCTAGATGAGTCCTTTCCTTCAAAATGAAATCATCAATTTATTCATCCATGCTAATAAAGGCCTAATTCTTTGTCTATTATTTTTCCTTATATGTCTTTAAGCACTCTATTTTTGTAGGTTTATCTTTGTTATCCTCCATCAGTTCTCTAATGGTGGTAACCTTATAAATATTTCTTCATGCCACCTCAGCTAATACCTTGACTGAGGCATTGCTTACCTGCTCGTCAGACATATGAGTGTGATTTTATGGTTATGTGCCTGCTCTGAGGTACTTTATTTATTATTCTTGAGACACAAGACTCCTCGCACACATAAAAATTTGGTTCATCCATATGGATCTGCATGGACCAGTATATTTTTTTCCTTATGCGCATAATGGCCATTTCTAGATCCATCATCTCCCATCCATATAACTCCTTAAGGTCTATTGTGCTTTGAAACTGGGTGGGGAAAATTTTACTTATTTCCTCAGCATATACCATACTTAGCACAACATATTCTTCACTTCTCCTTGGCATTGGCCCCTTAGGAACCTGAACACCAAGGTTTGGAGTCGGCCCTTCTCCTATCTGATTCATAACTAGTGCACTGGTTTTCTCACACATAGTTTCTTCTTCTTCTTTCACCCCTTCTTCTTTATCTTTCATTTCTTTATCCTTGTGATCCTCCACATCTTCTGGTTACACTGGAGTTCCAAATGCACTCTCTTCAGACTCCTTCACCTCCTCATTAAGCATAAAATTTCTTATTATTTTCTTCTCATGTGCTTCTTTTTTAGGGGAGAGTTGAGGTGATCCTCTTACAGGTTGTGATGTTCATGCTTATTGGGTCCTGGTTCTTCTGAATACCCTTTTAAACTAGCACTCATTAAGGACTGCATCCACATCCAAGTCCTCTTCTCCTTTTTACACCTATGGTGGAGTATCTGTGTGCTCACTTTCCACTCTATTTATTGGGTGCCTCGAGAATATATGGTCAAATCTTCCACTATCCTCATGTTTTTCTTCCTCATCTATCTCTATGGCCATGATAGGATTTGGAGCTTCTACATTCTTGTTGGTGAGAAAAAAAATTAGGTGGAAAAACGTGTGGATTTCTTGCCAATGCTCTAGGAATCTAAGTCCCTATATTTAACCGAAGTATTTTCTGTGTATACATGTGTGAGAAAACATGGATTTATGTGGTGTCCTTTCAGTTGGGGATCCAACAAGGGCACTCCACTGACCCTGCGGAAAATACTTGTAGATACCTGCAAGAGAGAAATTTTTCTGAAAGTGGGAAAGTGAGTGAGAAAAGAGGTAGGAGAACTAATGTTTCAGGTAGGAAATCAGATTCCTACACATGCTAGTTAGAAAATTCATCACATGCATTCATGAGAAGAAACAACTCGGTAAATGACAACAAGACCAAATAGAATTTATTAATCACAAAGTATCAAGAAACTCCTTAGTCAAAGAAAGCTAGAAACTCCTTGTATTGATTGCTTAAACCAAAATTGTACATTGGAAGAATTTTGAGACTGGAGGAAAGTAGAAGAAAATTGGCTATCTCCTTTTCTCTCTCTAGGTATAATACACAAGAAACCATTAAATATCAATCGCCAACCCCTTTACAATGGCACAAAGAATCCATTAAATATCTTACAAGAAATGGTTACAACTTATTCTTTGTTATCAAGAAATGGTTTACAATTATTTCAATCATTCACTTCTGTTTAGATTTTTGATTCACAAAGAAATGCCAATGGCAAGAAAAAAAAAAACTTTTCATAATGCAGTTGTTACACTCGTTTTGTAACTTTTAATTTGAACCATTCACCTTGTCTTTGAAACTTTAAACCACAGTCGTGCGCATGGGAGAAATTTACTAGAACAAGCGTGGAGGATGCGTTTTGAAATTTGTGACTTTATAGAGATTTGGCATTTTGTACATTTTTTGTCTACTCACCTGCTTTTGATATGGTCTTGACATGTGGTCTTACTTGAGTGGAGATATAATTTTACCTTATTTCAATGCGGGCTCAAAACCTCAAAGTTATCCACCCACCCGCTTCCCTAATTTTAATTTCAATGTGGGCTCAACATTTGACTTTTTCCTCATAGTGTGATCAGAGCTACAGGTTACTTTATGACTTTTATCCCTTTTTACAAAAAGTCTCAAAACCTCAAAGTTCTCCGCCGACCCGCCTCCCCATTTTGACCTTCGATGCGGGCTTAATATTTGAATTTTCCCTTGGCTTGGTTGGGGCTTGTTATCCTCTCAATTTTACCCACCCTTTCAAATCTAAATTTGTGGAAATTGGAGCCCCGCTCATACGAAGAGGAAAATTTCTAAGTTAAGGCCCACAATCAATCAGGAAGGGACACGTGGCCTACGTTGAAAATTCAATGGTAGGGGCATGGACTTTTGGGGGAAAGATTGGAATTTTTCCCCTTTCCAAAATAGATAAAGTATAAAATTGAAACACACCCCCGCAACTAGTCAGGTGATGCCACGTGTCAAAGAATGAAATCGGAACAGCAGGCCCTCAGAGTTTTTTGAGAATTTGAGCCTTTTGTTAAAAAAGAGTTTAAATGCCATATTTGAACCGTATTTCCTTAGCCACTCTGATGATGTCATGTGTCTGACCTTTGGTGGAGCTGTGGAGGGGTGGAGCAAAATGAGAAATCACACTTTTTCTCCTAGATGTCAGGAAATGTAGATTTCTCCCCCTAGGGCCATTGTTGCTCGGATCTTGCCACGTGTAGGGTCCAAATTTGAAGGTAAAAAGGGTAAAAGATAGTTGAATATACTCATATGGTTTTTAACGCCATTAACAAACCAGAGCTCTACAAAATTCAAAATGGCTCATTCTTCATTATTTTCTCTGTATTCTTATCATTTCTCCATGAGATGCATTTCTAGTTTATTATGGAGCCAAATCGATAAGTTTAAAGGGATGTAAATTTTGATCATTAGAAAATGAAGTTTATCAGGCATACACGATAAAAAGGGATAAAACTTACCAGTAAGCACTTGAGTGCTATGAAAGTGGTTAAAAGATTGAAATGGCAGGACCACATGAAGAAGAAAATCATGAGATGCCCCCTGCTAAAGTAATCATGCTAAAACTAAAAAAATATTCACCTTTTTAAATCTCTGGTTTTCATGAGTTTGTTTGTTTTATGTCACTTTCCAAAAGTAGATCTGCAACAAACATTATTCCTTTTGGATATTCTTTTCTTGGGGACAAAGTATGGATTTATACAGATTTTTATAAATATATGGTTTTGGCCAAAGGAAATGGGGATTCTGGTTTTCTAGGAAGGTTGTAAATTCTGAAGTAATTCAATACAGAATTTCTTTCTTTCTTTTCTTATTTTCCTCTATTATATATTTCTCTCTCCTTGCGTGATTCAATGGATCTTTTATTTTACATTCAATAGAAACTTTTTTCTCTGGTCTATGTGAATCTTTAGAAATTTGTGTCTACCGATTTGCACCGGTGGTGAAGTAATTGATCATTTTCTATATTTTCTTGGTTCATTGTAAGTAAGGAGATACTCTGCTATCTATATTTCCCCAAAACATTGTTGTTTTCTTCCTTCTCCCATATCCATATTCTTCTATTCCTTCTGATTGATAATCTTTTAAGTATGAAAACATTCTAGTATATCAGTTTCCAAACATTGAGATTTTTATATCCGTACATTTGTTTTTCCTACTTTCAATAAGGGAACATATCCCATTAAAGAGGAGGGAATTATTGTCCCTTAACTATGGTTTCAACACATGTTCTATTCTGAAACCCAACAGTTTTTGGCGACTCTACTGGGGAATTCAATTCAAATGGCTTCCAATTTTTGAATAATAACTTTTTGATTATCTTTGATCTGGAAAATCCAAGATACACTCAGGGTAGAAGAACCCTTGGGGAAGAAGACCCTCATTTATAACTTCTAGATCATCAAAGTTTCTCTCTCCCTTCATGAACAAGAAAAATAAGAGGTAAAAGGTCTGCAAGCTAGCAATACCTAGTCAGGTGAAATGACCAAAAATGTGGGAGGATAAATCATGATGGATTGGTCACATGCTCTTATTCTAGTGAATGGGAAAATGAAGAAACTATTGCCTGAGAAACAAACTGAATATATCGTGCAAAAAAATAGATGACCCAAAGGCACAAATACTTTATGAGGACATTGGTCTTGGTAACTACATGATCATGTCACAAGATGAGGCTAACCATCTCAAGGAAGTGCTTATTGATCCTAATGGCATTTGGATCTTGGAATTTCATGGGAGTTGTTCCTCAGCTGGTTCTGGAGCTGGTGTGGTGCCTTTTTCTCCTAAAGGGAAAATTCATCTTTTCTCCTTCAAGCTCTAATTCAAAAACACAAATAATATAACTGAGTATGAGGCTCTCATCCTCGGTTTAAGCATGGCAAAATATATGGAGATGAATAATATCCTTTCTTTTGGAGATGTAGAGATGATTTTAAAATAGGTCAGAGATCTCTTTTAAGTGAAGAATAAAAGGTTGAAACATTACAGGAATCTAGTCTGGGATTCTATTGAGTTCCGTTATGTCTTTTCCATTAAAACCATGCCAAGGTAAATAAACACCATGGCTGATTCCTTGGCTATCTCGGTTATCGACTGATCCCTTATCTAGATTTATCCCAAGATAAATTCACCATTGAGATTATTCATAGGCCTAGTGTGCCTGATAATGTAAATAATTGATAGGTCTTGAATGATGATCATCAATTACTTTCCTTCCTTGAAATCATAGATAATTTTGACCAGTTGTACTTTGAAGGAGGTTGGAATCTTCCTAAAGAGTGTGTGCCTCAAAATGAAGAAGATAACCAAGAAGAAATGGATCATGATGGCTGCACAAAACTAAAAGGTAATAAGATACCTAAAGGGCTAGTAAGTTTGGAAGAGTTATTTGATAAACATGATAGGTACATCAAGTCAAAAAATTCCAAAGGAGCTTAGCAGTATGCTGACTATGAAAATATAAACATTGGAAGTCTTAATGAACCCATACTGGTAAACATTGGAAAGTGCTGCACATAAGAGGAGAGAAAAAACGTAGCAAATCTGTTGAAAAGGTATGATGATGTTATTGGATATTCTTATGATGATCTCAAGGATTTTAAACCAAAAGAGATGCAACATTTCATTCCTCTAAATCTTGAGATCAAGCCATTCCAGAATTTGTGGCCAAAGCAGAGGCAAAGTATAACCCTAGAACTTTCTAAAATATAATCTTTCAACGTGGATTGTTAATATTGTTCCTGTCAGGAAGAAGAATAGTGAGATCTAGATTTGTGTTGATTTTAGGAATTTGAAACAAGCCTCTTTGAAGGATAATTATCCTCTCCCCATAATGGATCGAGTGTTGCAGGATGTTACAGGTTCAAAAATGTTGTCCATGCTTGATGGATTCTCATGATATAATCAAGTAGAAGTAAGTTCTGCAGATCAACATAAGACTACCTTTACCACTCCTTAGGGCACCTTTGCTTACAGGAGAATGAATTTTGGCCTTATCAATACCGGTGCCACCTTTCAGAAGGTAAATGGACCTAGCCTTTGGTAGTCTCAAGGGAAAATGCATAGTTATATACCTTGATGATTTGACTATGTTTTCAAAAACCAGAGCTGATCATTTCCAACACCTTGAAACTGTCCTCCAAAAGTGTAGAGAGCATGGCATCTCCTTGAATCCCAAGAAATCTGTCTTTTGTGTCATTGAGGGAAAATTATTGGGACACATTGTCTCCAAGGAGGGAATCAAGATTGATCCAGAAAGAGTCCATATGATTCAGCAAATCCCTCTCCCACAATAAAGAAGGGTGTGCACTCTTTCTTTGGCAAGATCAACTTCTTAAGAAGATTCATACCTGATTTTGCAAAACTTACTTTGAACATAGCCCACATGATGAAAGGGAAGAATACTTTTGGTTGGTCCTTCTGAAGGAAAGGTTGCATTTGAAGACATCAAGAGAGCTATAGTAAAGACTCCAATCTTGGCATTTCCTGATTATAGCAAAGACTTCATTATCTATTGCTATGCTACTGAAAGTAATCTAGTTGTTGTGTTAACCCAGAAGAATGTTGAAGGTCATGAAATTCCCATAGCATTCATGAGTTATATTTTGAAATCCCATGAGATGAAGTACACCATGATGGAGAAACATGCTTTTGCAGTGGTCAAAGCTGTGAAACAGTTTCATTTTTACATCCTCAACTCTCATTCTATTGTGCTTGTGCCTGATACAACTATTAAATCCATTCTTACACAACAAGAATTTGGAACCAAGAGAGGCAATTGGGTGGCCAAAGTTCAGGAGTATGATCTTGACATCAAACCCACCAAGCTAGTTCGAGGAAAGGGCTTATGTGAAATCATTGCTAAAGGAACTGATGCCAAATTGTCTAAGGAGGAAGTTGATATCCTATTGTTATTTTCCTCACCTCAACTAATGAATGGTATGCTGACATTGCACACTTTCTTACTTATGGATAATTTCCATCTCATTTGAGTGGCAAGGATAAGAGAGTCATGAAATTAAGTTTTGCGCAATATGTGTTGTGGGAAAATGCATTGTTTAAACGAGGGATAGATGGAAGGTTTTTGAAATGTGTTGACAAAGAGTAGCAAAAAGAAATTGTTCTCATTCCTTTCATGACCAGGCCTGTGGAGGTCATTTCTCTTCTACTGTCACTAGCCCACAAAATCCTTCATGGTTATGAGATATTATCGGCCTACCCTATTCAAAGATGCATCAAAGTGGGTAGGCAAGCGTGAAGCATGTCTAACCTTTGTTAGAAGACCGAAATTGGCTACTTTACCTCTCAAACCAGTGGTGATTGAGGAACCCCTTTCAACAATGGGGTTTAGACTTCATTGGGACACTCAATCCACCTTCAAGTGTAGGGAATACTCATGTTTTGACTACCACTGATTATTTCACCAAGTGGGTGGAAGCCATTCCAGTTAAAAGTACTACTTCTGAAGTAGTATGCAACTTCATCAAGGAGCACATCTTAATAAGGTTTGGGATACCAAACAAGGTTGTCACTGACAATGCTTCCAATTTTTCTTCTGCTGAGATGATGGATTTCTACTATGGCTATGGAATTTCCCTTGCCCACTCTTCATATTACTATCCCCAAGGGAATGGGCAAGCAGAATCGACTAACAAGAACTTGGTCACCATTGTTCAGAAGCTTGTTAATGACTCTCAGAGGAATTGGCATAAGAAACTATATGATGCTTTATGGGAAGATAGGATTACACCTAAGAGAGCCATTGGAATGTCTCCTTTTCAAGTGGTATATGGAGTTGAAGCTCAGTTGCCAGTGACATTGGAACTGCCAGCCTTACATTTGATGAAGGCCATTGAGGATGCCAACTTTACCAATTCATTGGAAAAAAGAATTATGTACCTCCAGAAGTTGAATGAAGACATATTACAAGTGGTTGATAGAATATCAGCTCATCAACTCAAGGTAAAAGCTCTGTTTGACAAAAAGGCTAAACTCATAACTTTTTAAGTGGGAGACAGTGTTCTTCTTTGGGATAAAAGGCATGAACCTCGAGGCAACCATGGTAAATGTGATTCCCTTTGGCTTGGTCCTTTTAAAATTAAACATTTTGTTGGTGAGAACTCTGTTTACCTAGATTACATGGATGGTTCTCATCTCCCACTTCCTTATAGTGGGAAATTTTTGAAGTTGTTCAAAACATAGGAGTTTTTGGTAGTCCCTCTATACATTTTGTATAGCATTTTGATTTCCTTGTTTTTGTTTTGGTTGGTTTCCCTTCCTACGTTCTCTTCTATGTTGGTATTTCTAATCTTTTGACTCCATTGCCCATTGGCTAAGATACTAATTCGATCTGATTACCTAGAATTCTCTAAGGTTCTTGATTTTGAAACTCTTTCCTCTACCAAATCATCCCCAGAAGGAGCTGGCTATTTGTACTCTCAAATTTCCCGACCCTTTCGAATCTAATTTTCATGGAAATTGGAGCCCCACTCATATGAAGGGGAAATTTTCTAAGTTAAGGCCTCATAGTCAATCAGGAAGGGACACGTGGTCTACATTGAAAATACAATGGCGAGGGCATGGAATTTCATGGGAAAGGTAGGAATTTTTCCCCTTTTCAAAATAGATTAAGTATAAAAGTGAAACAGACCCCTGCAACTAGTTAGGTGATGCCACATGTCAAAGAATGAAATCCAGAATAGTAGGCTCATGGTGGTTTTTCACAGAATTTGAGCCTTTTACTTTAAAATGGGAGTTTAAATGGCAAATTCAAACTTCATTTCCTTAGCCACTCAGATGGCACCACGTGTCTAGCCTAATATTGGCAGAGCCACTCAAGGGGTGAAGATTTAAATGAGAAATCACACTTTTTCTCCTAGATGTCAGAAAATGTAGATTTCTCCCCCCAGAGGCCTTGTTGCTTGGATCTTGCCACTTGCAAACAGGTCCAAATTTGTAGTGTAAAAATTTTGGGAAAAATATATTCCGAATGTACTCATCTTAGGTTTTTAACAAGACCATTAAGTGAACTAGATTCTCTGCAAAACACAAAATGTCTCATTATTTATTATTTTCTATGTATTCTTGGCATTTCTCTAATGAGATGCATTTCTGGTTTATTATGGAGCCAAATTGATAAGTTTAAAGGGATGTAAAGTTTAATCATCAACAAAATGGAGTTTATCAGTAGCATACACAATAAAAAGGGATAAAAACTTACCAGTAAGCTCTTTAGTGCTATGAAAATTGGTTAAAAGGTAGAAATGGAAGGACCTACATGAAGAAGTCAAATCATGAGTATGCCCCCTGCTAAAGTAATCATGCTTGAAGCCTGATGAAATATTCACCTTTGTTGAACCTCCTGTTTTCATGAGTGTAGTTTGTTTCATGTCACTTTCCAAAAATGCGCATTGCAACAAACATTATTCCTTTTGAATATTCTTTTCTTGGGGAGAAATTATGGATGTTGAATTTATTCTTATAAATATATGGTTTTGGCCACAGAAACGAAGGGGAATCAGACATTCCTGGGAAGGTTGCCAAAAAGTAATGCAATACGAGAAGTTCTTTTCATTAGTCATTTCAAAGAATGCTCTGTGATACTTTATTTGATCCTGCTAAAGATTCCCAATGATGATCTTATGTTTGGACACATCTTCAATAGCTCAGAAATAGTGTTCTAGACTAAATGTGAATATGGATAAGCTTTATGTCTGCACATGTACACAAGTGGTGATTGATTGAACCTTTTCTGGCGTGTTATATCTAAGTTTCTAAAGAGGGTTGATGCAAAATCACAGCACCCCTGGATGCAGATCAGGCTTCTAGGTTGATCACTCAGGCATCCAGTGTGATTGCACAACATTGAATCCTTTCTCCAGGTGTGGGACCTTAAAAATGAGAAAGGAATCTCCAGAGAAGGCTGGTTCCTATTCCTCTGTTCAGATGCACACGAAATATGCAGAGGGTTTTCTCAAAACCTAATCTAATCTGCCAAGGAGACAGGGGTAAGAAGATGCATAAAAATAAATCTAAGCTAATAGAGGTGATGCACCGAGGAATGAAGAACACCTATCTTGCCAGTAAACACAGACCATTCAAATGTGATATAAGATCATGCACAGATAACAAAACTTGCAGTGAAAGATCAGGAGGATGCAAATGAACACAGAGAGGGTTGAGAATCATCCACAGACATGCATTATTTGCTCCAAAGATTGATACAATACACTACAGAATGCCATGAGGTAGAATAGTATTACAGTTCAAATGAGAGGTTTGAACTCCACAAATTCACCTGAGGAGAAGAAGGGAGAGGCAAAATAGAAAAATGTTTGACCTTTTAAAAGAAGCTCCTCTTTACAATATATAGAAAGAATGAGAGAGGAAAGAGAGAAGGGAAAGTCCAAATCTACCCCAACCACCTCCAGGTTGCATTCAATTCATCTCATTATGGCAGAAGTGGCGGATCCTGGCAAAACGGCGGGTTGTCCAACAGAAGCGGCGAACTGTCTGCTGCATTAAAGTTGTTTGTTGAAGCGTTACTTCTGTTTGTTATTTTGTGCCAGAGGCATTTCTTGATTTTCTCTCTCCAAGCTGAACCAAAATGCAAGATTGACCCCGGAATCATGTAGAGAATTTCACAAGCTTTCCGTTGATATAAAGAACGTGCAAATCCGAGCTCTGGATCGAAAGATATGGTGATCTGAAGATTTAGGGCACAAAACAGGTGAAAACGGATTTTGAAATATTTTCCCACGCTTTGCCACTTGGATGACACGTGGCAGGCTCTGATTCACTGATGCAACTCTCTCTCCTCCACCTCTTGGTGGGCTATCTTTTGAAATTTCCTTGTGGGCCCTAGCTGGGACACGTGGCACTATCCCATTGGTTCGGATCAGTGCTCGAAAACTCGCCCCTTTGACTTTTTGGACCTTTCTCTTGTGAGGACACGTGGCAGCTTCTCATTGGTTTTCGGCCCTGCCAGCTCTTTCACGCCCTTCACGTTTTTATGTCCCAGATGTTCCAAACTGTTTGGGACATAAACCTCCGATCCACCCGGAATGGGCTTCCTTGTCCCTCATTCGGCCGATGACACGTGGCGCTGCTTGATTGGCTTTCGGCTCCTTCGGCGATCCGCGTCCCGTGCGTCCCTTTGTCCCGGATGTCCCAGTGCTCCTTGTGCTGATTTCGGCCGAACCGGCTGGTTCGCACGTCCATTTGTCCCAAATGTCCCAAACTGTTTCGGGCTGCCTTGACCTTTTTCACCCGATTCAGCTGGTTCGCGTACTCGCGGCCCAAATGTCCCATTTGCTTAGCGGGCTGTTTGTGCTTATTTCGGCCGATCCGGCCGGTTCGGGTCTATTTGTTCCAACTGTCCCAGAAACAGTTCGATTTTCCTTCCTCTTTCGGCCTAGATCGGCTTCTCGCGCCCGCCGCGTACTTCTGTCCCAGATGTCCCTATTGCTTCACGGACTGCCTAGAGGCTTTTCGGCCGATCCGCGCCTTTCTGTCCCACACGTCCCTATTGCTTTCAAGGACTAGGACTTAGCCGATTTTCACAATTTTTTCTGGGTCAACCTACTTGCCTGGAACTGCAAAACTCTGATGCATGTTATCAAAATTTACCCTGGGGGGTGAAATTTTGACAACAGTTTTGACGACTCAGCGGGGTCACCTGCCTGCTAGGTAGAAGATCAGTGGCCTTTTAGCGATCCATTGGGCATAGAGTCATAAGCAATGACCTAAAACGAGCCTGATACTGCAACTTCTTCTCCAGCAACACTCTGAACTGTAAAAAAAACAACCTGAGAGCAGCAAAACCTGTGCCAAAGCACTTAGGGAAATAGAAACCTAACTACCACAGGACAATGTGCATACGCACTTAGAGGAATTAAGAAAAATCTAAACTAATATTTACAAGGGCAAACCCCTTCTTTTTAGTAGCAATGTTTAAGATAGATTCCGTTAACCGGAATCGGAAGTTCCTGTCCATCCAATGCAGAAAATTCGAAGGCATTACTATTTTTACATCCCGTGACCATGTAGGGACCACTCCAGATGGCATCAAACTTGGAATGCCTTCCTGGTTTTGCCCGATCTGCATCCCATTTCAGAACTAGGTCCCCTTCCTGGAAGGTCCTTGCTCTTGCTCTCTTATCAAACCATCTTTTTACTAAGGCCTGATCCTTTTCAATCGTCTGAACTACCTGTTCTCTGATTTCTTCTAATTCCATCAATTCTGCATACCTGACTTCCATTGGTTCGAACTCAGATAACTCAAACTGCTTCATGAGCTCCAAGGCTGGCAATTCTAATGATATAGGCAATACTGCCTCCTTCCCATAGACCAACTTGTAGGGAGAATTACCTGTAGACCTCTTTGGTGTTATCCTGTCAGCCCATAACGCTGATTTTAGCCTTGTATGCCATGTTCTTTGATTTTCATCCAGAGTCCTTCTGATGATTTTTAGCAAATTCTTGTTTGTGGACTCTGCCTGTCCATTACCCTGCGGGTAATAATTTGAAGAGGTGCTCAAATAGATTCCATTCTTGACAGCCCATTATGTAATTTTTGAACCTATGAATGCTAATGCATTATCTGATATGATGGTGGCCGGCACACCGAACCTGGTTGCTATTTCTTCATAAAAGTCTAGTATGTTAGACTCACTTGCCTCTTTGAGCGCTACTGCTTCGGTCCACTTGGTGAAATAGTCTGTCGCTGTAAGAATCCACTTGTGGCCTTGACTCGAATTGGGATTGATGACTCCAATGAAGTCCAATCCCCTTTGCATGAATGGATGATCTACTGAAATTGGACGAAGGGGCAGTGCTGCTAACCTTCCTTTCCCTGTGAATAATGCACATTTCTCGCATTTCTTAACCCATGAGTAGTAATCATTGAATATAGTAGGCCAATAGTAACCAGCTTTCATGATTTTGAGAGCTGTTACTCGTGGGGTGAAATGGCCTCCTGCCTCCCCGTCATGGAACTCGTGTAAGATCCTTTCAACCTGACCTGTCCCAATGCATCTTAATAGAACACCGTTGATGTCTTTTTTAAACAAAATACCATCAACAAGCACATATGGAATTGCTTGTAATCTGAAGTACCTTCTTTTTGCTTTGCTCATTTCTGGAGGGCACATGCCCGTCTGTAGGAAATGTATCATATTCTGAGTCCAACAGGGAGTGGACACATCATCATTTTCCTGTTTTTGATCATCTTGTAATAGCAGGACAGTCTTCTTCATCTTCTGGGTTGTCTGGTTGTTTGGAAGCGAGCTGCTCACACAAACCTTTGCCTCTTACCAGCTTGGTGATCTTGATCTCAATGTCATACTCCATGACACGGGTGATCCATCCTGCCCTTTTCTCATTCAAATCCTTGTTGAGGAGGAAGTCCTTAACCCCAGCATGTGAGACCAATAACTGGACCTTGTTGTTTGAGACTAAATGCTTGAATTTCTTCAAGCTTCTGATTACTGCAAGCACATGCTTTTCTATAAAAGAGTACCTTACTTCGCAGTCATCTAGGCTCTGGCTGAAGAAGGCAATCAACTGTTCATCATTATCTTTGTTCTGCTGTACCAGAATGGCAGAAATAGTGTCATCACCTCCAAATGCATAGAGGATGAAATCCTTGGAAAAGTCTGGGTTGATGAGAGTGGGTGCCTGGGAGATGGCTTCTTTGATTGCTTCAAAAATCTCCTTGCCTTCTGCCGTCCATTTGAAAGCCATGCTTTTCTTTAACATTTTGGTGATGGGCTTGACAAGGGCTGCAAAATCTGGGACAAACCTCCGAACAAAGTTTATCCTTCCCAGGAAACTCTGAAGGGCTTTCTTGTGGCTAGGCAATGGTAGAGCTCTTATGGCTTCAACCCTCTCTGGATCAATTGCTAATCCTTCCTTGGAGACAATATGGCCAAGGAGCTTCCCTTCATGTGCAAGAAAGATGCACTTCTTAGGATTTAAGGACACTCCGAACTTTCTACACCTCTGAAACACTTGCCTGAGGTGAAAGAGATGGTCTGCAGCATTCTTTGAGAAGACAGTGATATCATCTAGGTATACCAGCACTATCTTGTTGATCAAGCCTTTGAATGCCATATCCATAGCTCGCTGGAATGTTGCTCCGGCGTTCGACAGTCCAAATGGCATCTTCTTGTAAGCATATGTGCCCCATTTGGTTGTGAAGGCTGTCTTGAACTGGTCTTCCTCCTTTACCATAATCTGATTGAAGCCTGAGTAACCATCAAGTAGTGAAAACCTTTCTGAACCAGCTACGACCTGCAATATTTACTCCATGGAAGGGAGTGGATAATGGTCCTTGAGAGAGGCTCTATTCAGATCTCTGAAGTCAACACATAGTCTGATCTCTCCACTCTTCTTTCTGACTGGAACTAAGTTGGCAACCCAACTAGAATGCTTGATTGGGAATATGATTCTTGACTCAATCAGCTTGTCCAATTCTTTTCTCATGAGAGGCTCCATGTGTGGATTGACTGGTCTCTGTTTCTGCCTGACAGGCTTAGTATTTGGATCCAATTCAATGGTATGCTGAGCTAAGTTGGGATTGAAACCTTTCAAGTCTTCATAGCTCCAAGCAAACACGTCAGGGAATTCTTGACATAGCTGTATGAACTCACACCTTTCTTGCTCAGTTGTCATCTTTCCAATTTGCAATGGCTTGTTCTCTTCTACCAAGATGGATACCGAATCTTCTCTCTTGACCTGAATGTTTGCTTTCTCCTTTCTAAACTGATCATTGGGGTTGAAAATGGACTCCAAAGTGATAAGTCCCTTGGGCAGCTTGTCAGTTCTCAGCTGTATCACCTGGTCACCATATTGCTGTTCCAACTTTTCTTGATTCTTAACTGAGAACTCAGCTTCTTCTTGCAAGAAGTGGATGATTTGCTGGTCATTCTCAAATACCTGCCAACTGACATTGTTATCCGGCACTGAAGGCCTCACAATCACATGGATGTTTGGCTGTACCTTGTCTTGTTGAATGTTTTCTACAATGTCAAAGGCTGCCCCTACTGCTGCAAGCCTGTCAGCAGCTTGATTCTCTTTCCTAGGGATGGATTTGATGCCAAAGCCCTCAAAATCTTCCATGAGGTCCCACACCCTGTTCTTGTAGCACCTGAGTAGATCATTTTTGGTAGCATGTTGTCCCTTGACCTGATTTACAATTAATTCACTGTCCCCAAACACTTGCAAGTTCTTTATTTATTTTTTGATTGCCCAATGCATCCCTTGCACCAAGGCTTCATATTCAGCAGTGTTATTGGAGCATGCAAATTGAAATCTGAAAGCTGAATAGTACTTTACTCCTTGAGGTGAAACAAGCACGGCTCCACCTCCTGCACCTTGTCTACTCCTTGATCCATCAAAAAACAGCTGCCATACCTCATTGTCATCCTTATGGTTTGGCTTGGTGATGCTAGGAATAGGTTGACTTTCTTCGTGTATACAATAGACTCCTAGCTCAGATTCTTCTATTCCTTGATAAGGATCAAAAGCATGCACCTTGTTTGCCCATTCATCAAGAGTCAAATCTGGGATACTTCCAACCTTAGTGTCAGCTTCATCAGTGCTTGGGTGATCTTCTTGATCAAATGCTGAGCAATTGGCATTAATCTGACTTGGAGTATAGGGCTCAATGTGGAAGTTTGTAATAGATTCTGACCTAATTGTAGCCTTAGTTCCATACCTCGTTCTGAACAGCATGTGTGACCAATCAGCAGACAAATATCCCCCAATTTTGGCAGTGAAGTCCCTTGATAAACATAGGGCAAAGAGTGGTGGAAGGTCTATGACTGATATATCTTGTAAGACAACAACATTTGGACATGCATGCAAGGTAAGACTCAAATTTCTAATCACTCCAACTGTTGCTATTGTTGTCCCATCCAGCTGCACTACTCCCTTAGATGTTATTTCATATTGGAGCCCTAGCTGATCAGCTATTTGTTTAGGCATTACTGAGCTACTTGCCCGGAATCTATCATGCAATTATGCACTAGCTGATTTCCAATGATTAATGAAACATAAAAAGGAGGGGGCTTCAACATTTTACCTTGTTGTCCTCCATGATTTCCTTCAGGCTGGGCAGCATTTGTGAGTACCTTCTCTTGCATTTGGACCTGCTGATTCGAAGTTGGCCAATCCTTCATGGCAGCTTGCAGCAGATCTCTTTGGCCTGGGATGGATAGGGATTCCCACATAGATATATTGACGTTTGTCTTCTTCATCTGATCAATGATACTGAATGGTGATGAAGGATCTCTCTGCTGTCCTTTGGTTTGCACATTTATCCCTTGTATGTGGGCAGCAACAGCTGGCATTTGAGTTGGCCTAGGGGCTGTTCTTGGCTGCCCTTGTGCATTTGAAACTGGGTTTTGCTTGCCAATCATTTGTGGAGCCATGGAAGGTTGTGGATTGGCTGGGGCTAATGGCTGTTCTTCACCCAAATTTCTCCTTTTTGACCTTGTGTTGGCTGCAACACCTTGAGAAACTGCCTGATTCATGCCACAGAAATCCTCTGCTTGCCAATTTACCAATGTGGTGTCATTTGGGGCTGATTGTTGTTGGAATGTTTCTTGTTGTTGGCTGTTTTCTTGACTGCTCTCACCCTCCACACCAGTAGTTGTTACCATTAAAGCTTGAGTCAAAGCACCATTGAAGCACATGGATTGATTATGAGGCTCATTACATGGAAAACACCAATCATACTCCTGGGCAATGTTGTTTTGTGCTGGTACTAATGCCTTAGAGGCAGATATGGCATTTGGATTATAGGGCTGGAATGGTCTATTGACAGGAGGCCTTGTTTGATTCTATATTTGCAGCTGGATTGGGTGGCCTTTGAGGCTGATATGGCTGCCTATTAGGTTGAGCTTGAGGCTGATACGAAGGTCTAAAACCTTGAGCTTGCTGTCTCTTGAGAGTGACTAGCTCATTGCCTAAATTTTGCAATTGCTTCATGACCTCTTGAAGCTCATTTGGGGCACTTGGAGATGAAGTGGAAGCTTCATTTGAACTCTGATTTCTAGGAGTGGGAATAGGAGCTAAGACAGGTGCTTGACTAGTACTTGGGCTCTCTAAACTTGGATATAATGGCATTGGAGGCCTAGGAGCCTAGCTTTACCAGCTTGAATAAGACAGTTTTCAGCTCTAATGGCAATGCTATAAGCAGCAGGGAAGGTTGTGCCTCCCATAGATTGAATTAACATAGAAATATCAGAATTCAAAGCTTTAAGGTAATATAGAAAAGCACCTTCTGCTGTTGGCCTGACTGCCACTGGAATCCTATCCCAAGACCTTTGAAATCTGAAGTTGAAGTCAGTCAGCTGCTCATTGGGGGCTCTCTTGATAGTTGTCAATTGCTCCAAAAGAGACAAATTGTCTCCCTTTTCTCCAAATTGCTCATGAAGTGCAATACACAGCTGATTCCAGTTTGTGATAGAACCAGCTGTAAGGCTCCTAAACCATTGCAATGCTTTCCCCTTGAATGAAGACGCCAGCAATTTGACAGCTACATCCATTTCATTTATCTCATGGATTACACAGATGTTAGCAATGTCTTTGACATGATCACCAGGAGTGGTATGATTTTCTCCAGTGAAAAATGGAATGTTCTTCAATGCTGCAATTGGAACTGGATTCTGTGCATTGAGGGCAAGTGGGCTGCTGCCAGTGAAATTGACAAAGGGATTTAGTGGTTGCGCCATTCTGATTGGTCGAAGGACTCTTGAATACTGAATGAAAGGCCGAGCAGGTGGAGGAGTTGAGAGAGTTCTGTTTGGTGGAGATGGAGACCTTTGAATCCTTCTTCCTCTTTGCCTTCGTCTTGGAGATAATTGCAGGTATTCAAACAGCACTTCCTCTTCTCCAACTCTTGACCTTGTGATTCTTCTCATAAGCTCTCAGGCCTGCACTGCTGAAACCAGTTGATTCTTCCTCTTGGAGTCGCCAGATATGCAAACAATAGCTCTTTTCAAGCAAGAAAATTGCAGCAGATGCATATCAACTTTGCTGCAATAAAAATGAGACCTCTAGGTCCCACCAGGCGTGCCAAAACTGTTGATGCAAAATCACAGCACCCCTGGATGCAGATCAGGTTTCTAGGTTGATCACTTTGGCATCCAGTGTGATTGCATAACATTGAATCCTTTCTCCAAGTGTGGGACTTGAAAAATGAGAAAGGATTCTCCAGAGAAGGCTGGTTCCTATTCCTCTGTTCAGATGCACACAAAATATGCAGAGGGTTTTCTCAAAACCTAATCTAATCTGCCAAGGAGACAAGGTAAGAAGATGCATAAAAATAAATCTAAGCTAATAGAGGTGATGCACCGAGGAATGAAGAACACCTATTTTGCCAGTGAACACAGACCATTCAAATGTGATATAAGATCATGCACAGATAACAAAACTTGTAGTGAAAGACCAGGAGGATGCAAGATGAACACAGAGAGGGTTGAGAATCATCCACAGACATGTATTACTTGCTCCAAAGATTGATACAATACACTGCAGAATGCCAAGAGGCAGAATAGTATTACAGTTTCAAATGAGAGGTTCGAACTCCACAAATTCACCTGATAGGAGAAGAAGGGAGGAGCAAAACAGAAAAATGTTCGACCTTGAAAAGAAGCTCCTCTTTACAATATATAGAAAGAATGAGAGAGGAAAGAGAGAAGGGAAAACCAAATCTACCCCAACCACCTCCAGGTTGCATTCAATTCATCTCATCATGGCAGAAGCGGCGGATCCTGGCAAAATGGCGGGCTACCTAACAGAAGCGGCGAACTGTCTGCTGCATTAAAGTTGTTTGTTGAAGCGTTACTTCTGCTTGTTATTTCACGCCAGAGGTGTTTCTTGATTTTCTCTCTCCAAGCTGAACCAAAATGCAAGATTGACCCCAGAATCGTGTAGAGAATTTCAACAGCTTTCCGTTGATATAAAGAACGTGCAAATCTGAGCTCTGGATCGAAAGTTATGGCGATCTGAAGATTTAGGGCACAAAACAGACCAAAACGGATTTTGAAATATTTTCCCGCGCTTCTGCCACCTGGATGACACGTGGCAGGTTCTGATTCGCTGAGCAACTCTCTCTCCTCCACCTCTTGGCGGGCTATCTTTTGAAATTTCCTTGTGGGCCCTAGCTGGGACACGTGGCACTATCCCATTGGTTCGGATCAGTGCTCGAAAACTCACCCCTTTGACTTTTTGGACCTTTCTCTTATGAGGACACGTGGCAGCTTCTCATTGGTTTTCGGCCCTGCCAGCTCTTTCACGCCCTTCACGTTTTTATGTCCCAGATGTCCCAAACCGTTTGGGACATAAACCTCCGATCCACCCGGAATGGGCTTCCTTGTCCCTCATTCGGCCGATGACACGTGGCGCTGCTTGATTGGCTTTCGGCTCCTTCGGCGATCCGCGTCCCGCGCGTCCCTTTGTCCCGGATGTCCCAGTGCTCCTTGTGCTGATTTCGGCCGAACCGGCCGGTTCACGTCCATTTGTCCCAAATGTCCCAAACTGTTTCGGGCTGCCTTGACCTTTTTCGCCCGGTTTGGCCGGTTCGCGTACTCGCGGCCCAAATGTCCCATTTGCTTAGTGGGCTGTTTGTGCTTATTTCAGCCGATCCGGCCGGTTCGGGTCTATTTGTTCCAACTGTCCCGAAAACTAGTTCGATTTTCCTTTCCTTCGGCCGAAACCAGCCTTTCCGCGTCCCACGCGTCCTGACGTCCCAACTGCTTTCGGACTGTCTAGAGGCTTTTCGGCCGATCCGCGCCTTTCTGTCCCACATGTCCCTATTGCTTCAAGGACTAGGACTTAGCCAATTTTCACAATTTTTCTGGGTCAACCTACTTGCCTAGAATTGCAAAACTCTGATGCATGTTATCGAAATTTACCCTGGGGGGTGAAATTTTGACAACAGTTGATACTCTGCTATCTAATTTCCATGATGAGAAAAAGCATCGTTGTTTTCTTCACTTATAACTGACTCTAAAAGGAATATTCTTCAAATTTCTTGGGTAGATAATCTTTGAAGTATGAAAACATTCCAGTATATCAGTTTCCAAACATTGAGAGTTGTATATCTGATACATTTGTTTTTCCATTTCAATAAGGATGTTTTCTCCCATTAAAGATGAGAGACTTGTTGTCCCTTGAATGTGGTTTGGGGATGACATGTTCCATTCTGAAACTATGAACATCATTTGCGGGTCAATTTTAAGATTTAAGCCCCTTTAATGAAAACAAGGCTCAAATTCTCAAATCTCCTTGACGACCCGCTTCCCCTCCTTGACTTTCTATTGGGGCATAATATTTGACTTTCTCCCTTTTGTTTGGTGGGCCGTATATCTGACCCTCGACACGTGGAGAGATGGTGCTCATTTGGAACCTACCTTTGGATTTTTCCTTTGAAGTAAACGCCAGGCTGACACGTGGAGAGCTCCACTGGTTCTTTTATACTTAGTCAATTTAGGCTTACTTCCCACTTGACTTATGTTGACCTCTAGACACGTGGAGAACTGGCGCTCATTTGAGTTTCTGCTTTGGATACGCCTCTTTAAATGTCGCCAAGCTGATGTGGTGGCTTCCTTTAACCAGTCCATGGAACTTTTCAATTTAAGCCAACTCTATCTCTCCTTTTTAACTCTGACCACATGGAAAACTGACGCTCATTTGAAGATTGGCCCCTTGGTTTCATTACTGAAATTGCACTGTTGAGGCACGTGGAGGCTTCCGCTGAACCGCTCATACTTAGTCAATTTAAGCAATTTGTTTTGTCTTTTTTGGACCCTGGGACACGTGGAAGGATTGTGCTTAGTTAGTAACTGCCCCTAGCTTTGACACTCCCTTGAAGCACGTGGCGCCGTCCTGAACCTTCCATACTTAGCCGATTTGGGCTTGTTTTGTGTTCATTTTGGATGGACACGTGGAAATCACTGCGCTTAGTTGTTGGATGTCCCCTGGGCCCTTCCCTTAGGATCGTTTGGACATGTGGAGGCTTCCACTTGTTGCTTGAAACATGCCATGCCGCATCCAATCAGAGATATCCACGTACTACTGGATAATGGGGCCAAAATTAATGGGGAAGAAAATTATGACTGTGAAAAAATGCAGAGAAGAAGAAAACTCCACCATTTTGCACCGATTTTCAAATTTCTTTTGCAAACCAAGGAATTGAAAACAATACAAGGTTTCATGATCCATGGTCCATAGAAAAAAAATTTCATTCAAATGAGGACAACAATAAAATTTTCACGCGTCTAGACAGGAAAATGGAAAATTATCAAAATGTGTAGACTGGAGAGTTTAAACAACTTCAAAGCATGAATTTCTCTATCTTTTCAGACTTCCAAATTTACTTGAACACTTCTGGAGAGTGTGAGCTCAAAATTTTTGAATTTGACTTCAAAATGAGGAGGGGATTTTGAGGGTGACAACAGCTAGCTCTAGCTTGGGGACATGACATGGACTGAGCATAGTGAAGACATGACATGGGAATTCAAAATCTCAATCTCTAGACCTTGTAATTTGTTGACCAGTGCCTTATCCATTGGGCCTTGCAGAGTCATGTACAACCTATAACAAGAGAGATTAGAAGAAGGAAACACACACACACAATGAAAAGGAAACACATGACACAAAACAGAATGGGAAACAAAACACACAACAGGAAAGGGAAACACACCTAGCAATCACCTATGGTACAAGGCGGGGGACAACCCGCTTTCACTGAAGCACTTTCCATTTCTCAAAAGTTACCCGTGAGTGGGAAACACTGAGTGATGATGTTCTGCAAAGCCGTTGATGGGTTCCAGAAAGTACCCTCCCCTCCTCAATTGTTTATAAAAGCCAGGCACTTCCATGATTGTACTTTTACTTTGTAGGAGTGAGTCCATGTGAGCTTCTTGATGCTCAGGTCCTTGCTTGGAAATTCCACTACCTTCATGCCCTTTAAAATCAGTTTCATCATGCCAGTTTCCTTCCATGTTTATCCATATAGCTGATTCTCCATCAAACATCTCATTCTGCCCCAGGGCTTCTTTTCATTCAAATTCCTTGTATATTCTGAGTTACTTTTGTTTCTGGGTCTATGCTCATTGACATCTTCTCCATGAGAAACATTTGATTCATCCTTTATCTCTACTTCACTGTGAGGCATTTGAGTACTGACGGGAGGATTGGAGGGAAAATAATATTTGTCTTGTATGTCCATGGCACTAGTGAAGAGATCAAGAATCAGCTCAGGATCTTCCACAACTTCTACTGCATCCAATATTTTTTACACGGAGTTATGCTTCGTTGTTTCCTGTAGCTCCTCTTTGTATGCCTTTGAAGGATATTTATTTTGCAGCTCAAGGAAACTATCTGGAGGGATTACCTCATCATCTTGGGAACCACTGCATTTTATCACTCCTTTGTCTAGAGGAGCTTCAAATTCAAAGGCCTCAAAACTTCTTTCTTTAGTTTGTTCATCATGGAAACATTCTTCCTCTTCAAATGGGAAAGAAAATACCTCCATTTCGTTATTACATCCATCAATCATTAGCTCAAAAGTGGCATCATACTTTTCAATATGGCCAACCTTCACATTGGTTAAGGCTTCCAAATCAGCTTCACACTTGTCTTGCAGATTTGTGGCTTGCATCAGGAGATCAAGACTGATCTCAGGGTCTTCTATTTCTTCCACGGCTCTTAGCAGTCCTTATATGGAGATTTCTTTCAAGCCTTTCAAAGGCTCATCGCAAGCTGATTTTTTCTCTCCATAGATGGCCTGACTGAGATCATCTTCATCCCCAAATGGGAATGAGAATAACTCCTCATCTTGGAAAAGCATATAGGCTGATTTTTCTTCTTGAAAATCATCGATAACCATCTCCTCTTCCTCGTGGTCTACATCATCTGGAAATTCTGGGCTGCCCTCTTGTAACTCGAATCTCCTTAATGCTTCTTCAAAATCCAAATCTCTCTGAGAAGGCATATTTGGCCCTATCAAGATGGGAATATCTTCTTCCTCCTTAGTTGTCACCAAGTGATTCATCTGCCTACTATCTTGATACAAGATGTTAGCTTTAGGGCTTCTGGAATTTCATACTGTGTACCTCATCTTCTTCTCGGGAAGAAATTTCTCCATGTCTCCCTTCACTGGTATGGTTGCAGAAGACCAATTCATCTGAATTTTCCCTCCCAACTCTTGGCAGAAATTTCTACTCAGCAACATTCCAAATGAGGCTGGGACGTCTACTACCAAAATCATCGCTGAAACTTTCTTGTCTGGAAATCTGGTGAGAGCCACCTGTGCATCTTTGACCTTCCCTACAAGTGGGACCTCTTTTGACTCCAAAGAGTAACAAGAGCCACTGGGTGGAGTCATGGAAAGTTTGAGAGCCTTGGCAACCTTCAAAGGCATCACGTTGTCTGAGGCACCAAAATCTATTATGCAATTGTTCAGTACATATTCTCCAACAAGAAGGGAGACGTAGAAAGGTTCAACTTTATCAGTCTTTGATGCACTCAGAGAAAGCATGTTCTATGAGGGAGGTGTAGGTGAGTTTGGTAGCATGCCTTTGGAACTAGATGTTACAGCATTGGGTGTTAGACTACCACTCCTGATATATCAGATGAACCTCTCAAATTGTTCAGGATGAGTCCACAAATATTTAGTTTCGGTAATCTACACTTTGGCTTTGTTTGCATATTCTATGAAGTCAAAGGGAGAAGATGCGGACAAGGGGGGGTGAAGGGATTGATTTTTGAGTCTGGATAGGCTTGGGAGAAGGATTTGATTTTTGAGGAATGGATGATATTTTGAATGGTACACTAGGAGCTTTCAAGGTATTAGATTTTACAAGAGAAGATTTAGATTTAGACTTGGAAGAGACATCAGAAGACTTACTTGGGATTGCGGGCATCTTCTTACTTGCTACAGGGTCAGGCTCCAACAATGTAGACTTCATGGAAGATGGAAGTGGGGATCCTTGACTGATTATTTTATTTTGTGGAGTCACCATAGGAGGATCATCAACCTTGTTTTCTTTTGTAGCAGTGGAGGGAGATGCTCTTTTCTCGGACTGAGAATGAGTGAATACCACACATGAGAAACTGGGTGCATCCTCTTCATCTTCTTCATCACATCTAGAATACTCACAGAATCTGATTTGTGTATCATTCTCAAACTCGTCATTTTCTAGGAAATCACCACCTTCACTTTCTTGTTCAAGCTCTTCTTCATCTTCTTGAAATCTGTAATTTATGTTCATGGGTGGGGCCTCCAAGGTGAGCCTTTGGGGTGCTCCTACAATCTGATTTCTGTTGCTTCTTTGAGAAGATACTCATTCAAATAATTCCCTCTTCAAAGATGCCATCTCATTTGCCAACTTTTGCAGTGATGGATTGGTTCTCTCATCTCCAGGATGTTGGGTTTTTCCCTTTGATGGATTCTTGATCTTTCCAGAGAGGATGAGATCGTCATCAAGTTCAATGGCCATCCTTTTTGCTTCTACAATGTTCCTTGGTTGGGCTCTTGCAGAAAAAACCCTACTTCTGATGATTGAGCATTGATGAAGAATCTCTTGACATTGTTTTGAGATGGTGAATCCTCTTCAGGTATCCTACAAAGCAACCGTTTGAAATGAGCCACAAAGTCTCTCATGGTTTCATTTTCTCCTTTCCTCATTTGAGCCAACTACACCAAGAGGTCTTGACAGTCTTCAGTTGATTTAAATCTTTCCTCGAAGGCAGTCTTGATGTCATCCCAACTAGTGATGGATCGGGCAGGAAGGAGGTAGAACCATTCTACTACTTTTTCTTGGAGGGACTCCATGAACAGTCTCATGGAAACATCTTCATGTTGGACACCAAGAATTCCACATGATGTCATGAAAGCAACAATGTGTTCTTCAGGATGTTGTGTGTTGTCACCTTTGAACTTTGGAAAGTTCTTGTGGGAACTTGTTGGTAGATCATGGAGAGGTGGCTCAAGAGCAAGCGGGCCCGTATTCCTTCCCCATGGAACAATGGGTTGAGGTATTTCTTCTTCGTCTCCATTGTCATTTCTACTTCTGCTCTTGCTTCTATGAATTCTTCTTCAAATTCTTCTTCTTCTGGGAGCTCAATGCTCAATGGTGGTTGAAAAATGGGAGAATTTGAAGGGGGAGTATCCACAGGAGTTTTGATAGGATTTCCTGGTGAACTTCATGAAGAGCCAGATGGAGAGGAGGCTTGAGAGAAGAAGTATGGATTATCTCTAATTTGTTCTTTCTGATTTTGTGAAGCCTCAAAATTGAAATCATCAACACCTCTCGACCTGCTCAACCTGGTGTGTCTTCCTTCAGCCAACTTTTTGAAATTCTTGAAGTGGGAATATGAAAAGACACGTGCAAAAATCAGCAGTGTGTCTTTTAGCAATGGACTTTCATGAACTCTTTTTTTAAATTTTTTTTCAATATTTGATTTTTTTAATTTTCAGACCTTGCAGTCATATATTGGGTGCAGATGCTACTAAATCTACCCCACGGTGGGCACCAAAAATTGTTGGCGAGGAAATTTTTTGGGTGGAAAAACTTGTGGATTCCTTTCCAATGCTCTGGGAATATAAGTCCCTCTACTTAACCGATGCAACTATCGTGTATGCATGCATGAGAAAGCATGGATTTATGTGGTGGCCTTTTGACCAGGGATTCAACAAGGGCACTCCACTGACCCTGCGGCAAAGCTTGCAAATATCTTAAGAGGGAAATTTGTCTGAAGGTGGGAAAGGGAGTGAGAAAAGAGGTAGGAGAACTAATGTTGCAGGTAGAAAATCAGATTCCTACACACACTAGTTAGAAAATTCAACACATGCATTCATGAGAAGAAACAACCTTCTGCAAATGGACAACAAGACCAAATAGAATTTATTGAATCAAAAGTATCTAAAATCTCCTTAGTCAAAGAAGCTAGAAAATACTCCTTGTATTGATTGCTTAAACAAAAGTTGTACATAGTGTGGGAATGGAAGAATTTTGAGAGTGGGGGAAAGTATAAGAAAATGGCTATCTCCTTTGCTTTCTCTAAGTACAATGCACTCTTGAGTCTACAAGATCAATCGCCAACCCCTTTACAATGGCGTGAAGAAGCCATTAAATATCTTGCAAGAAATGGTTACAAATTCTTCTTTGTTAGCAAGAAATGGTTTACAATATTTTCAATCATTTGCGTCTGTTCAGATTCTTGATTCGCAAAGAAATGCCAATGGAAAGAGAAAAACCAGACTTTTCATAATGTAGTCATTACACTCATTTTGTAACTTTGAATTTGAACCGTTCATCTTACCTTTGAAACTTTAAACCAGAGTCGTCCATGTGGGAGAAATTTACTGGAGCGGGCGTGGAGGATGCCTTTTGCATTTTGTGACTTTATAGAGATTTGGCATTTTTTACATTTTTTGTCCACTCACCCACTTTTGATATGGTCTTGACACGTGGCCTTACTTGAGTGGAGATAGATTCATGGGTCACTTTTATAATTTTACCTTTATTCAATGTGGAATCAAAACCTCAAAGTTCTTCGCCGCCCCATTTCCCCGCTTTGACCTTCAATGTAGGCTCAACATTTGAATTTTTCCTCATAGCATGATCGGGGCTGTGGGTCACTTTTTATGACTTTTAATCCCTTTCTACAAAAAGGCTCAAAACCTCAAATTTCTCCACCAACCCACCTCCCCGCTTTGACCTTCGATGCGGGCTTAATATTTGACTTTTTCCTTGGCGTGGGTAGGGTTGTGGGTCACTTTTTTACTTTAACAAGGCTCAAATTCTCAAATCTCCCCGATAGCCCGCTTCCCTGCCTTGAATTTCTATTCAATCTTAATATTTGACTTTCTCCCCAATGGGGCCGCATATCTGACCCTAGACACGTGGAGAGCTTATGCTCATTTAGAACCTGCCTTTGGATTTTTCCTTTGAAGTTGTGCCAAGATAACACGTGGAGAGCTCTGTCGGTTCTTTTATACTTAGTTGATTCAGGCTTACTTCCCACTTGACTTATGTTGACCTCTAGACATGTGGAGAACTAGAACTCATTTGAGTTTCTGCTTTGGATATGCCTCCTAAAATTGAGCCGATCTGACATGTGGAGGCTTCCGTTGACCCACTCATAATTAGTCAATTTAAGCAATTGACTTTGTCCTTTTTATTGGACCCGGGACTGTGGAGGATTGGTGCAATTTTGAGAACTGCCCCTAGCTTTGACCCTTGAAACTACACCTGATGAAGCATGTGGCGTCGTCCATTGAACCTTCCATACTTAGCTGATTTGGGCTTGTTTTGTCTTCATTTTTGGACACATGGAAAGCAAATGGACTATCCCTTGGGCCCTGCCCTTAGAGTTGTGCCATTTGGACATGTGGAGGCTTCTGTTATTGCTTGAAACATGGCCATTGCTACATCCAATTAGATATGTCCACATACTCATGAATAATGGGGCCAAAATTTGATGGGGAAGAAAACACCCATCATTCACGACTATGGAAAAATGCAGAGAAGAAGAAAACTCCACCATTTTGTGCCTGATTTTCAAATTTCTTTCGCGAACCAAGGGATTGAAAACAATACAAGGTTTGATGATCCATGGCCATAGAAAGATTGACAATTTCATTCAAATGAGGACAACAATAAAATTTTCACGTGTCCAGATGGGAAAATAGAAAATTTATCAAAACGTGCAGACTAGAGAGTTTAAACAACTTCAAAGCATGAATTTCTCTATCTTTTCAGACTTCCAACTTTACTTGAACACTTCTAGAGGGTGTGAGCTCAAAATTTTTGAATTTGCTGAAGATAGATGAGTATGGATCCATTATGCCCAATAGCCAAAGTTACTGGCTTTATACTTATAACATTTGAAATGAGCCTCTTAATGTAGGCAGCCCAACCTGGATAAACATATGTTTTTCTGAGAGTATGGTAGTCACAATCTACCTTGTCTGCATTAAAGTTCAGCCGACAGTGCACTAGTAAATCTATGAACTGAGGCCTAGAAGTAGCATGATGTGAAGAAATAGGGTAGTTTGCACCATGGAATCCATGTCCCATCCTTCATGGCAAACCAAATGATGTAGAAATGTTGATACACTGCGAACTGTATTGCCTTACCTACTACCGAAGGTAGTTCCTTTGGAATACACCATTCCTCCTCAAACACCACACAAAGTTAGTCATACCATAGTTCTGCCCTTTGTCTTGAATGGGCCACTCATTTATCCTTCACATAAGTATTTCTCAAACCTGTCCGCGAGGGACTTCTTTCTCATTGGGGTATTCCTAAATTTTATTCTTTGTCCCATCAGGAACTCCAATTTCTAAAAAGACAAGAAATAGTAGGATAACGCCAAAACTTATCTTCTCACCTGTGCATGCTTCCTTAGTAATAGTTTCCATAATGTAGCCAACCAATTTGTATATTTCTCCCTTTGTCATTTTCTTTGCAATATGTAGCCACATTGTATTTACTTGTGACCATCTCTCTTGATCATTTAACTTTGTGAGCAAATGCACAACTACCTATACTACAGGATACTTCTTTATTTTTTCTATGTCCATTCCTCACGGACATTTAGAGTATCCTAACTCCTTGCTAGTGGCTCTAACAAATTCATTATCAATCAGATCACTCATAATATATGTCCATGTTCCCTTCAGTCCTATTAATGTGGCAATCAGGGTTGTTGTGATCCTTACCCTCCGTTTAACAAAATAGAAGAAGTCCTCATGGACTCTGCTCATAAGCCATTGGTATAAAGCTTATGGTTTTCCAAAATATGGGAGTTCATATAACTGATAAACCCCTACCTTCTTCAGCATCATCATATACTGACATATCATCCACCATGTGCTTGTTGGTCTTCTTATTCAAAAACGCATCCAACTCTCCCTTGTTGTCATTGGTGCGGTGGTTGTAATCACTTAATTTGAATTGACGAATGTGGGAATCCCAATCCTATCCAACTATCACTCCTTTTTGGTACTGCATTTCTAAAAATTTACTCTTGGGTGTAACTTTGACCTCAACTTCCACCTTTTTCTTCCCCTTTGTGCCTGCTGCAGGTGCTTTCTTCAATGCCTTTGTAAAAATCCCACCTTTTGTCTTCTGTATTGAGTAAGCTCAAACCCTAGCTTGAAATCACATTCCCTAGCTCAAAACCACATGCCCTAGCTCCTTCTCAAGCTTCTTTACGCTCAAACCCTTCACCAATGAGGTATACAAGCCACTTCTGAACACAAATCCCCTCTCCACATCAATAGTTTCATAGCTCTCCACACCTCAATACGATTCGTTTAACTCATACTTAGCTCGCTCAAATACTTGTGATCGCAAAGGTAAAAATGAACCTACATCACGTCCTTATATAGATTTTCAAAAATTTAGTGCATTTATTGCTCCTTCACCTACCACAATCCTCTCATTAATTGACCATTTTCCCAATTTCCGCATGCGGTACACCTTCGTACCCCAGCTATAACCTTCTAGCATGCCTTCCTACCTTCTGGCTATATAATTCTCTTCTGCGCACTTCCATGCACCAAAGTACCTCACTATTGCACCTTCTTCTGGTAGTTTCCACATTGTCATTGCTTACCTGCGTTATATTGTTCATTCATTCATTTCCATCTATGGTGTTCTTTAGAATCAATTTCCTTTCTAGACAGCTCCTTTCCATACTTGAATAGCATCTGTAACATTTTCTCTCATGTGTACCCATTTGTGAATAACAAATAATAACCACCCCACACCAATGGTATGTGCAGTCCTCTACGCATAAAAATACTTCAGATTGTAATTAACTTCTATCTTGCAAACATCTTATTACACAAAACACCAAACTAAATTGAAAAATCATAACTTCAAAGAAGGAAATACATTAAAAGAAATACAGAAATGGAAATCTATACTAAATGGCAATATTACCTTATTACAAACACCAAGAAGACTTATTTATAGTAGGGATTCATCCTACTCCCATTAAAGTAACCAGGTAACTGTATTCCATCAAGTGCCTCTAACTAGAAAGTTCCTGATTCAAGTATATGAGTGATAACATATGGTCCCAACCAATGCACCTTAAGTTTTCCTGTATGGCATAGAAACTTAGAATCATAAAGAAGCAGCATCTTTCCAACCTCAAGCTTCTTGTCCCTGATGTGTCTTTCATGTCATGCATTATGCCTAGCCTTTTCCTTCTTCTGACTCCAACATGTTATGGTGTGCCTCTCATCCAACTGTATTAACTTGTCAATTCCTTTCTTCTAATGCTTGCTCATCAACTAGACCTCTAGCGCATACAATACAAAAAGAAGGTAACATGAATTCCATAGGAAGAACTTCTTCTGTGCCAAACACCAACTGAAAGGGTGTGGCCTCATTCAACCTCTTGTAGGTTTTTATAATCTCCCAAATTACAACAGAAACTTTATCATCCCAATCTTTCCTTCCAACATCAAATTTTTTTGTCAAGGTTTGGCTCAATATCTTGTTGAAAGCCTCAGCAGTCCCATTTTCTTAAGGGTGATAAGGTGTAGTCTTGTGGTGTGAAACCATAAATTCATCCAACAATATCATGATTGTCTCATTCAAGAAGTGTGTGCCCCTATCACTTGTCAAACTCAACAGACACCCATACCTAGTAAGAATATTTTCCCATTAGAACATTGGCTATTGTAGCTGCTGTACAATCCTTTATAGGTGTTTCTTCTAGCCACCTAGTAAGATAATTTGTACAAGTGATGATATAATGTGATCCAGGTTCTACGTGTGGCTGGGGAAATAGGACCCACAAAGTCTATTGCCCATTTTTCAAATGGTTCTGCACTATGAATAGGCCTCAAAGGCATTTCATCTCTTTGTTCAGGTTTGTCAGGGCACTGAAAGTGATCGCATGCCTTACAATACTCTTTACAATCCTTGTACAGGGTCTCCCACCATAATCTTGTGAGTATAATCTTATACGCAGTGGTGTCACTTGCATAGTGCCCACCTGCAATACCACCATGAGCCTCTTCCATGATATATGTGTGCTCATGTTCCAGTACACACTGACACAATACTTCATCTTGGCCTAGTTTGTATAAGTCACCACTGATCAACATGAAATGTGTCGTGTGAATTACAAGTTGTTTCTTCTCTAATTCCTTCATTCATTCTGGTGTCATACCTATGCATAAAAAGAAAACAATATCCTCCAATTTTGAAGGTGCTTGATGTAACCTGTATAACTGTGCATCCAACATTGTATCTTCAATTGTCTGTGTGTCCTCCCTGATTGAATTCTTGATAAGTGGTGTGGGACCAGAATTACTTTTACCTGGTTTTACCATGACTGTAAAGTCAAATTTTTGGAATAAGAGCACCCATTGACATATGTGCCCTTATAAAATGGGCTTATTTACCAAGTATTTTAATGCCATGTGATCAGTATAAAATACAAAGGGTGTTTCTAGCAAGTACTATCTGAATTTATGCAGTGTGTAGATCATTGACAAGGCCTCACGCTCTATAGTTGTATAATTTTTTTTTGCGGGAGTCAATGTTTTACTAGAAAAATAGATAGTATGATCTATAATAACTTCTCTAAGTTGAGATAATACTATACCAATGGCCATGCTAGAGGCATCTACATGTATATGAAACGGTTGGTTCCATGAGGGAAAACATAGAATAGGTATTGTACTAAGTCTCTCCTTCAATGCCTCAAATGCGTGTTGTTGCAATTCTCCCCAATAGAATTTCCCTTTTCCTTTTAATAACTCTTCCAGGGGCACAAAAATCTATGCATATCCTTTGATAAAAATATGTAATACCCTGTGTGACCCAAGAATCTGCCGCACCTCACTCTGATTGGTAGGCTCCTCCAAGTTGACAATAACTATAACTTTAGCTACATCTACTAACAAACCTTCCTTGTAGATGATGTGCCCTAACAGAGTCCAAAAGGTGTAGCTAAAGACACACTTCTTGATGTTTAAAGAGATTTTAACTATCTACATTTTTCAAAAATTAAGCACAAGTTGTCACAATGATCCTTAACAAGCCCATATACCATTCAATCATCCAAGTAAACTTGTGAGAAGTTGTGAATGAAATCCTGGAATGCTTGAACAACTATGCGTGAAAATACAGTAGGCATGTTTTTCAAACCAAAGGGAATCACAGTATATGCAAAAATTCCCATTTAGTGGTGAATTTTATTTTCTCTTGATCAAAATTCCTGTGTAATTCTAACCTGATGATACCCAGAGAATCCATCTGTAAAATATTAAACTTCATGCCCTGCAATGCGTTCTAATATTTCCTTGGTTTCTCTTTGAAAGGCATAAGGAAAAGGATCAATTACACAAGTTCAACTCCCTGTAATCCACACAAATCCTGACCTGACCATATTTTAATTATACTGGATTTGAGAGTTGTGGATAACCCACTTAACTCCAATAGGGGCTTAATCAATGCCAAATTTCAGAATAAATTGGTCAATTTCTTCTTTAAATTTTAGTGCAGGTTCGGATTCATCCTATAAGGTATCTTTTTTATTTGCACTCCTTCCTTTAGCTTAATGGCCGAACTTAAACTCATGCACTCCTTTTAACTCGAGGATCAGTAGGGTCGAAATGTACTAAAAATCTGCGGTAACTCAATTATCTTTTCCACTTGGACCCGCAGACCAATAATCTGCAATTATGGCCTTTTTGGGTTCAGCATCTATGTCAATGTTCACTTTCTTGGTCTTCATAGGTTCATGGAAAGGCACTTACATTTTAATCCGCAAATAAAACCTCATGTGTACCTGGTGAAGTAAGATATGTCCAAATCATCTACTTCCTCATCATCTGATATGTAGACAATCTTTCATTTTTAAATTTTTCAAAGAAAGTCACGTGAAATAGTTTGGTATCTTTATCACCTTTTCATCAAAACATCTCCTTGTTCAAGACTCACAAAATAAATCCTGACATAAGTTCTTCATGCTTTGCAAAATCTCAAATAGATTAAGTGCTTCAAATGACAATAATGCCTTCTTACCGGAAGTTTAATAGAATGTACTCAAAATTCAGGGTTTCCTGCAATCAAGTCTTGCCAAGTTAAATCGTCTAGTAAAATTATAAGAAGCTTGTGAATGAAATCCTGGAATGCTTGAACAGTTATACGTGAAAATACATCAGAACGTTTTTCAAATCAAAGGGCATCACATTAAATGAAAAAATTTCCCATTCAGTGGTGAAAGTCATTTTCTTTTTATCTTCTTGTGTAATTCTAACATGATGATACCTACAAAATCCATCCATAAGGCCATAAAAGAGTAAACTCCGCGAGGGTAATGCCTTCTAATATTTCCTTGGTGAAAGTCAGTTTAGAAAAGCATCAATCATACATGCAACATTCAACTCTTTGTAATCCACACCAATGGGATGACCATCTTTCTTCATACTGATTGCCATTGGGCTAAGCTCCAAATCCTCTACGGAATTAATGATGCCAGATTTCAGCCTTTTTCAATCTTCTTTAAATTTACAAGTGCAGGTTGAAGATTCATCTTGTAAGGTCTCTTCCTAACCTAGCCCTCTCCTTCTTTTAGCTTGGATATTCATCTATAATGATCATGCATTCCTTTTAACTCATGGTAGCCCCTAGGGAATAAGTCTTGAAAATATCGTAGTCGCTCAATTATTTTTAGCCACTTTAGAATTAGACCAATAATCTCCAATTATGGCCTCCTTGGGTTTAGCATCCATTCCAATGTTCATTTGTTAGATCTTCATAGGTTCATAATAGGAATGCAATTTTCAAAGCACTGTCTAAAACCTCACGCGTACCTATTGAATAAGAATTTCCAAATGTCTACTTCCTCACTCATTCACTATGTAGACCATCTTTCATTTCTCCATTTTCAAAGAAAGCATGTGTAAATATTGTTGTGCATCTGTATCATCTACTTATCAAAACGCGCTCTAGTTGCACTTTCTTCCTCACCAAATAATTGTTGAATGAATTATTCAGCTTCTTTTGCATTGTATCCCATAGTTAGGAGTGCTTCATAACCTGTCTACCTCTTTACCAGAGGTTTAGATTAGAGAATTACTCAAAATTTTGTCATCCTACAATCAAGTCCTACCAAGTTCAATCAGTAAGTAAACTTGTAAGAATTTTTGAATGAAATACTCGAATGCTTGAACAACTATGCATGAAAATACAACAAATATGTTTTTCAAATCAAACGGCATCACAGTATATGGAAAGATTCCGCATTCAGTGGAAAAAGTCATTTTCTCTTGATATTCCAGTGTAATTATAACCTGATGATACCCAAAGAATCCATCTATAAAAGAGTAAACTTCATGCCCTACAATGCCTTCTAATATTTCCTTGGTGAAAGGCGTAGGAAAAGGATCAATCAAACATTCAGCATTCGGCTCCTTGTAATCCACACAAATCCTAATCCGACCATCTTTCTATATACTGATTACCATTAGGATAACCCACTCTAATTCCTCTAGGGGATTAATGATGCCATATTTCAGCATTTTGGTAATTTCTTCTTTAACTTTTACGTGACAGGTTTGGGTTCATCTTGTAAGGTCTCTTCCTGACCAGGTGCGTACCTTCCTTTAGCTTAATCTTCATCTCACCTAATGACTCATGCACTCATTTTAACTCATGGTATCCCCTAGGGAATAAGTCCTAAAAATCTCGTAGTAACTCAATTATCTTTACCACTTCAGAATCAAACCATTAATCTCCAACTATTGACTCCTTAGGTTCAGAATCTATGCCAATTTTCACTTTCTTGGTCTTTCATAGGTTCATGATAGGCACACACATTTTATCCACACTATCTAAAACCTTCACGTGTACCTATTGAATGAGCTATGTCCATAATTTTCTACTTCCTCATCATCCACTATGTAGACCATCTTTCCTTTCTCCTTTTCAAAGCAAGCACATGGGTAAATAGTTTGGCATCTGTATCATCTACTTCATCAAACATGGTCCTTGTTCTTCCTCACCAAATAACTCATGAATGATTTCTTTAGCCTTGGCAATGTATCCCATAGTTAAGCACTCCATAATCCGTAATGCCTCTGTTATCATAGGTTTAGTAGATAAGTACTCAAAATTCTAGGTCATTCCTGTAATCAAGTCCGACCAATTTCTAGTTTCCCTGTGCAGTTCTGCATAAGCATACCAAGCATGTGCACAACCTTGCAAAGTGGAATAAATTTTGAACACTCAAAGTGAAGGTGGTAAAGTTTCCTGCCCCGCTGTCTAAAGTCTCTCACACTACTGAACGTGGTGCTGAAAAGGTTGATTACCATAATACATGTAAATTTAAGTAGGCACATTTCTCTTGAAGAACTGAGTGGTTAGAGCAATTCTGACTTCATTCCATTCTATGAGATTATCCCTGTGAACCATCCACCAGTGCACTACCATCCCGCATAGGGTATACACTAACATATTTCTTCTTTCAACTTGATTTTTCCACTGCTCCTCCATGGTGTGTAGGAATACCATAGGGTCTCCTTCTCAAGTATACCGGGGTATAGAGTTGTTACCTATCCTCCTAATACAATGAGGTTTTCTCCTCCACGCAAATGTGCTTCTTACCTCATGCCCAACCATCTCATAGGTTTCATGTGCCAATTTTCACAAGAAATACCTATAGTAGCACTAATAGATTATGCATCTTCCCACTGGAGGATTCCTTCCTTAGATGGCTCAAGTACTTCTAGATCATGAATGGTGCGTACATAAATTTTGTTCAGGTCTTCCTCACTCAAAGGTTCAACATAAGGTACAGATTTCCCATCTATCAAAGGGATAATAACTCTTTCTTCCTTGTTCTCAAAACTTATATATCCCTTGTTAGATCAACATTATTTTCATAACACCAAGGGTGCCCAAGTTTAGATGGGAAGTTGTCTACTTTTGCAAGTGTTAAGACCTCAAAGTCATCAGTGAACTTGGCCCCTTATATAGTAATGGATGCATCATTTAAAACACCAATTATTGGAGTGGCCTTAGTTCGATTAGAAATAAACAATACATTAGAGGATGGTTGTAATGGAGGTCTTCCCATATGTACCCATGCATCTAAAGTAAGCACCTTCACTTTCACACCTGTATCAATCAGTATATTTCTCAAAATCCATCCATCCACAACAGCATTTAGAGGAAGCCATTTCTCGTGCTACTGGTATGGACATGGAAGGTCTAAAAATATTCAAGGATAGGAATCGGAGATAGTATGAAATAAATACTTTCTTTTTCGGAAAGGAAACTATCCATTACTTCACCGATGGTATTGCTCATACTTGTATTCCTGGGGTGTGGAGAGAGGTCTTCTTGCACATCATAAAGTATCTGACACTTGAGGGTAAGTATCGTAAGATATATAACCACCACTTGTCATTTTTGAACATGTTTAAACATAAGAAGTTTCTCAGTATCCCCTTCTATCTTTTTATGTCTCTGACTACCTCGATGAGAGATTTTCAATGGAATAAGGTGGACTCTCCCATCCACAAGGGCCTCATTATTCTCCTATTTCACAATGGGAATCGTTCCCGAGATAAACAACTATTCCCAAATGTTGAGGAGGAGGACATAACCCTAGCTGAGTGTTTGTCCAAAATGAGGGAATTAAATCAAGATACTAAGTAGATGGGTGATGAGAAGAATGGGGAAGGGATGGAAAACTAGGAAGTTGATATGTCGAAGGGGAAGGATAAAGTTTCCTTGGAAGGAGAGCATGGTATTGATTTGCAGAAAAGCAAAGTTTAGTATTTGGATTTGGTTGTCCAAGTCCTTGTAGAAACCAACTCAGTGGTGAGAAAGGGCATGATTGACAACATCAAAGCCACCAAGAAAAAATTTTTGGCCTAGAAGAACCTCCGTGGGGATATCAAGCAGTTGGATTATCTGGTTTGTGAGTTGGGTGTTCGTCTGGATGTCATAGAAAAAGAGAATCAGAAAAGACGGTGGATTAGTTCTAATGAGGAGGAAGAGGAGGATTCTGAGGAGGAAACTGATGAAGGTGTCAAGGAAACCCTCAGATGAAGAGGAATTCAGAATATAACCAAAAAAGGAGATCAGGGAGGAGAATACCTCTAAAAAGAAAAATAAAAGTAATGTTGCCTTGCAAAACTTCTTCCAAACTATCTACGAAATTTTGGGAAATTTCCTCTGGTTTTTTGTAGTTTTTTTGTTTAATCTCTCCTACTCACTGGTTCTTAGCCCCCATCACCTATTTTTGGAGTTAATTTTGTTTAATTCTAGGGTCCTTTTCTTTTTTTGTATCGCTTTGCTTCTATCACAATGTAATATTTTTTTCTCGGCCTCTACGAGCCTACCCCTTCTTTTTTACCTCTATCTAATAAAAAACAACAACATTTAGAGTGATTTCCTTGTCATAATCTGAGCTAGGAGGGGGAATATTAGGATGCAAGATCATCCACCCATTCTCAATACTTGTGCATAGATTGTTTCCATTTAGCCAATTCCCTAATAATGGAATGATATTCTCTCAGCACAACATCTTGCATACCTCTTTTAAGTCATCAATATCTAATTGGAGTTTCGTTGCTTCCTTTTTTTGTTCTAACATCTGTGACTGTTCTTTTAAACATTATATTTCACCCTAAAGATTTCTGAGCACCTTCGTGATCTCTTGATAAACCTCCTTCTGATGTGTAGGATCTAGATACCTTATATGTAAGATGTCCTCTTTAGTAATGGAATAGAATGATTTTGGTGTAACATCTCTCTGGTGCACGTAGCTTTAGTGCATGTAGTAATTTTCACAGGTACTACCTCAGGTTCCAGTGCCAACTTTGGCATCCACTGATTTTCTATGGCATGTTTTATTCTAACCATCCCTATGCCCTTATTCTCTTATTTATGTTGTTTGATAAGATGCTCATATAAGTCTAGGAATTCCTCATAGTTATGATTCTTCCCACAAAAATAAAAATTAATATTCTAAGGACATTCACTCCTATAGTGGCTAGGATATCTGCATGTAAAACATGTTCCATGAGGAAACTCACCTCATCCATCACCACGGCTTCAACCCCCAAATCCAACACAATATCCTTGACCTCTATCAAAACCTCCTTCAAAGCACCCTTTATTTGATCATAGCACGCTTGAGTTTTGATCATGATCATGGTGCTCACTTTTACCCTTAGAGTTATCTGATACTCCTATCTATCGTACACCAATATCTATGGCATCATGGATCTGACCAATCAACTTGCAGTCTTCTGTATTATGAGTCGTGGACCAGAAAATCTTACAATATCAAGATACATTCTTCCTTATCGCGTGTTGTAATAATGGGCAGTGGTTTGCATCATGGTCTAAATGACATATCTCACATTTTAGCAACAATGAACATACTAACCTGTAAGGAAAACTATATTTAGTGTGCCCTTCCACTTCACAATCTATACAATGAATCCCAGTGTGTTTCTCATGTGCCAAATTTTTTTATAGTTTCTCCCACTGCTTTACTAGTGTTTCATTGGATTCTTAACAGATTTAATGAAATAGATAGAGGGTGATATGTCAAGGAGGAATACATGTTTTTGATGTCAGTTGAAGGTTGTTTGTGCATCCTGATTTCTAGATCCAATGTTCATTATAGGAGCTTCCTTTTAGCTAGGAGGAATTACCTGTGAATGCAAAACAAGACCACATAAGGAATATTAAACAATATATGTCAGTGGAATGCCTAGCGTGTGTGAGATCCAGCAAGTGTGATACTTCCTATATGGTTATCAATCCACTGTTTAATATAATTTACTGCAAGAAATAACGTAAAAAAATAACATCCTATTGTAGTTTATATGATTTGGGCATCTCATTCAAATACAATAAGTAAATATAATCTAAAAGGTAGGGTTATGATCAGATCTAGAGGTTGGGTAGGTGGTTTTGAGTTTTTCCAAGTCTAGTAAAAGGTCACAAACGATTTTGGGAAGTTTGGGGATGGGTATTAGCTTGTTGTCCTAAGCTGGGTTGTCAGACACAAAGACCAACGCCATTCCTAGTATGAACGATGATGGTTAAGATGTGACCAGTGATGGTTTAGGGTGGATAATGGTAGAATGTCAAAATGGGTACCCAGTCTCTCTCTGTGTCTTCACAGAAAGTTGAGAAGGCCTGTGCTCAAAAGTGACTTTAGGTAAGGTACTAGGTTTGGGTAAGGTTTTGAGAGGTTTTTAGGGTGCTAAGGTCAACTTAGTGAGTGTTTTTCCTGAGACACAATAACCGATGTCAATCTGGTGAATGATGTCAGTGAAGGGAAAACCAAACAATATTCAAGTTGATTGGAGTTGGTAGAGGCTGAATGGTGGAAATCAATCAAACTTGGTTTTGTAGTTTCTCTATGATTACACAGAGAATAGAAGAGGGATGGCTAGGTTCATAAAAATGCTAAAAAGTCTCAGGAATGTATAAGATTCGAGTGTACAGAGATAAAATCTAGTGGGTGGTTGTATGGGTGGATTGACAAGAAGGTGGGAATGGTGGAATGTAAAGGAGAACAAGATCTAAAAAATTAAGATAAATAAATTTCAATCTAAGTGAGTATAGAATGATGTAGATCAAAACCACTTACTTGTATTTGCAGACCTAGTTGGTGGAGGATAGCAATGGTTGATCTGTGGAACTGGTGATCAATGAATCGACACCGCTTCCTAGAATGTTACCATGAATGCTAATGCCTTCATATCAGTACTTTTGCTGGCTATGGGGCATCTGGATGCTAGATAAGACTCTAGTTCTTGCTTACATACAGATCTCTCTCTCTCTCCAAACTTGAAAAATGACCCACCTCCTAAACAATGCTACCAAAATGAATATATGGTAACTGATTATGGTTACCATGAATGGCATTGGTTTTGGGTTAACCGACATCGGTTAAGGCGAGAAATCCTAGGTTTTCCAAAATAGAAAATCTTGCCTATCTTTTGGTCAGTTTTTCCCGTTGGTCCAGGTTTAAAATGGTATTTTGTGCTTAGATAAGTGGGCATGTTGTTAGAGAAAGAATAGGCATCTAATGTTAGGGTTAGACTAAGTCTCATTTAGTTAGGGTAAGTAGAGATTGAATCTTAGTTAAAACAAACATGCTAAGAATAGGTCTATGATGAGGTCTCTAGGTGAAGTGGTTGGGTGAGGTGTAAATTAATTTAATTAAAGTAATTAAATTAATAAATAAATTGGGGATGGGTATTAATTCAATTGTAAATAATTAAATTAATATAAATGTGGGGTAAATGGGTAGTGGTTATATGAACATGTTATGTTAACCGTTCGAAAGGGGATCAAGGGGAGTGTGACCCAAATTTGGTGTCTATAACCATAGCTACAATTTGTGCTTCAAAAATGGGCTAACTCTAGTGTCTATACTTCTGATTGCCTCAATGCACAAAGAGGCTTCAAGTTCTTCACATAGATCCATATATGTACTATGTTAAAGTTCCCTTCTAAAAGGTGTGCTCAAGCCCCCAACAAACCACTGTGCATGCTGGCTTACATGGATATCATACGAAAGTTCTAGAAAAAATTGTCTTGAAATGGGAATCATATTTCTGAACACTCTCAGTAGTGCCCTGCTTAATATCCTTGAGCACACTTATACTCTTCTGCTTGAACTCATGGATATAAAACTCCTTAAGGAAATCTTCTCGTAATGATGCATAATATACACAAGTTTGATCAGGGTCAAAATTCCTGTACCAAATGTGAGCGCGCCCCTGCAACGTAGTTGCAAACTTACTTACCTTGCCCTCAGAAGCCATAATTCCTTTTACGTACCACAATATCTAACACATGTGCACATGTTCAACAACATATTCTATTGCCCTATACTCTAGAAGATGAAGAGACATCTCCATATAAATATTCTGGGGTTGATGAGGACCTTGCCCACCTTATCCAAAACCTCATGTGTTACTTCTACCTCCATAGACCCACCAGATCCATCAAGAGCTAGATCCACCTAGACCCCCTGATCCTCCACATGTAGCCAGAAGAGGACCGGTGGATGTAATTCCCTGTGTCCCAACAGTGGTACTCAAACTGAACTCCTATAGTATCCGAGGTGGTACTACTCCTAGAAGTGAGTCCAAAATTATGCATGCTTGAGTTCTGTGCTGATAATGCACCTGAAAAGGTACCTCCAAATAACAAAGAAGCTGTTTTCTTGGCCATAGATGCACTTGTCTATCTGACTTACTCCTCTTTTCTACTCCCTAAACTAGCTTGTTGACTACTGGTTGTACTAGATACTAGAAAAACCAAGCGCAAGGGCTAAGTTACCAGGTAGATTCAGATGTACGCCCCATGGACCATGTCTTCTCTGCTGAGGCGCTCCCATGTGAGGCCGAGGAGGGTTCCCTATCATGCTTTCCCAGATGGGGGAGATCCAGATACTCTGACTCCACACCTTCTGTATGAGCTCTAAATCCTTCATGAGCCATCTCTCTCTTCAACACCATCTTCTCTGCAATATCATGATACTTTTCTATCTCCCTCTCATGCATGCCTCATTGTACTTAAGACCTTTCTTTCTTCTCTTTACCTCTCTGCCATTAGGTACACCATTCTTCACCAAACCTGCTCCTGTCCCTACACGTGGTAGGGTTTAGCTAGCCATCGACTTTTCATCCAAGTTTAGGGTTACCATCAATATTTTGATTACCATTGGAATTCCTTGCAAATAAGTTCCCCTAGGATAACATAAAAAACTAGAACTCAGCTACCTCCCAGCACGAGTAAGTGGAAATTGTGTACTCTAAAATATAGCTATTCAGAACACCATGGAACCAAGTGTCCACAATGTGTGTCCAAATCAGATCCACATCATAAAGGGCTTGAAATTCTTCCTGCGTCCAAAAAAGTGTGTGATACCTCCAAATCCTTTTAGCTACATAAGAAACCAACCACTCGTACAACTCTACCAGAAAGATAACAAATAATCTCTCAAATAGTCATATAAATTATGCTCCACCCATGCATGCATCAAACTCAGATCCAGTGTTGAAACTTTGAGCATATTCTTCTTCCAAATCTTTTATCCACTCCTCAACACTTGCTAAGGTCAACCGGTACGTCTTCATCATGAAACATCTTGAAAAAAACTAAAAAAGAGGTCCCAACAAATAGAACTAATGATGTAGCCTAGAATCTACTATGTAAAAACCTAGGCACACTGACACATCACCTAAACCTGAGCTGAGCTAGCTCACCCGAAGCACAGAAAGGTATGAGGCCCCTATTTAGAGTTACTTGTGTAGGATATTGGTGTGATGAAGATAAAACATATTCATAACCATAATTAAACATAAACATTCCACAATGCATAATCCAGATCTAGATCTTAGAGAATCATGAATTAAACAATAACTATAATAAGATTAACCATACATGAACCAGTTCTAGTTATGTTTAACACCATTATCTAGCCAATATTACATCCATTACATTAAACACTGTAAAACACATAATCTTCTTACATTATAAAGTATCATCCATAAGTCATGCGTGCATCACTGATCCAACAACATAACTCTACAATAACTCACTCATCAGTCTCTCTCTAAACTACATAGTTCAATAAATATTTATAGAGGTGGGGAATTTCCCTTCACCACCTACGCACTTCTCAAAATAGGTTGCATGTTATTAATATTCATGCACCTTTACAATAACATGCACACATGCAAGTGCGCTAATAATAGACATCCTATAGTTAACTAATAGAGAAATCCTATTATTAGTCTAAACCACGCATAACACTTATCAACCACTTGTTCCCAAAATACCATTTACATGTCACGTAAGTCTCCATCCTGATGTGTGCTCCACACGCTATCTCCAAAAATAGCCCGTATCCATAAAAACGACTAAGTCTTGAGTCAACTTGTTCTAGTGCACGTTTCCTTTCCTATCTTTCTACACCTTCAAATGCGCCTTGTTCCCACACACAAATCCTATGTGTGTCTTCTCCTTAGGGCAATACTACATCTTCTCAACAACAACTATTTTTGCACTTATTTTTCTATCACTGATCCCTATTGATACTATGATATTATCAAGTATAAAATGTGATTTAGAGGTAGAATAATGAAAGTTCATCAACAAGGTACTCTTGCAGTTATCAAATCTCTTGTATATCCTAAAGCAAGAATGACTTAACCACAATTCCATGAATTCAAGATTTTTTTATCAATTAATAATATGTGACACTCATTGGTACACAAGACTGTCATGAGAATAAAACCTTAACCTTAAAATTTGGCACTTATTAAAGCTATATCGAGGATCGATTTGAGACATGGTGATCAAGGGAATGTGGTGGTAATCGACATATAAGGTAATCTCGGGTTTACCTAGGAGTTAATATTTCTCTCCCAAATATAGCACGAGAGATATGAAAAGCATATAAATCATATAGAGGGATAGATGACACTCACCAATGTATATTCATCTCTCAAATATTTCTACCCCCTTCATGCCACTGATGAATGATAAGTGACATACATCAAAACAATTTGACTCTCTCAAATATTCCCCCTTTCATTTTCTCCACACACCCCAAGACATTGATGAAAGACACATATCTTGAATGAAACATGGTAAAGATTGAATGACTATGTGATTCTTTACTGTGTAGTTGTCATGAGCTTAAAATTGATGGTTTAATCTACTATAAATTGAGCTCAGGAACATCATGGTGACACGATACTAGCTTAGTTTTTCCCTCATAAATTTTGACTAGAGGCTCCATTTCTCTTGTGCATGGTACTATTATAAGCATCTTGAGGAAATCTACACTTAGGCCATGGTTTTAGAGATAATTATTGAGAGGTTTGGGAGATTTTAATCATAGATTTTTTGACCAGTTTCATCATAATTTCACAAAAAATTCACCCAAAATTGACTCTCATATGTTTTTTGTCACTATCTTGACTTGCAAAGATGCTTTTGAGACGCTATATTCCCCTCATGGACCCACCAAAAACGCTAAAGTAGGATGGTTAGACAAGTTAATCATGGATGACCTATTATAGTGGTTTAAAAGGCTATAATCATGACCAATGAAGGCAATTGACCGCTTAAAATTCATCTATTTCTCCTAATCTCACGGGCAGACCTTAATTCTCTCTCAAAGTAACCCTCAGACAAAAATAATTCTTGCTCCTTGTGAGTAAAGCCATGAATCAACAAGATTGGCTATTCCATAAGGGTTTTGATAGGGTTTATGGCAAATTATCTGTCAAGTTGTGCATTTATGGCTTAGTATCATCATTATCACTTGCAAGAGATCTCTTGGAATATGCCAAAGAGTGCTCCTGGGCGGATCATTTTAGTTAGAAACCTTGTAGACCTCTAGAAGCTAAGTGGAAGTGAAAAACATGTGGAAAAGAGATATGTTTGAAGCATCTTGTTGGTCCCCTTGTCTCTCTTTTCTCCTTCTCTTCTATATAGTTAGTTGAGCTCTAATTCAAAGAGTATCCTCTCTTGAATGCAAGGTTACTCTACCCACTTGGGTGGCCCAAAAAATTTTGAGTTGCAGATCATGTTCTAGAGTTGTGTAATGCATCCAGTGCCTTCCCCAATAACTGTGATAGATTGTGCATCCTCTAAGACATTAATACGATTGTGATTGTGACGCTTTTTTCCCCTTTAGATTATGTTAATATTATCTTGCCTTTCAGTTTTGTTGTTGTCATGATGTGTGTGGGTTACATTTACATAACTTCATTTCATTGTGTCATTAATGGTTGAGAGTGAGAGTTTGATTCAAATGCCAAGTTGATTGTGGCTGATGTTATGCCCTTTTTGCATTGTATTTGTCCTCTTGCTCTTGTTTCAGGGAGAGTGGCCCCTATTTCTTTGGTGCATCACCATCTTTTGCTTTCATTTCATGCTTTCTTTCTTCCCCTATTCCTTGTCAGTTGTTAGATTTCAACAAAGTAGTGTTAGCATTAGGGTAGTTTAGGTTAGGAGTTGGCCTTCTCTAAAGATCTATCTCAAGGGCCAAAGGTCCCACACCTTGAAGGAATTCCAATGTTGTTGTTGAGATACCTAAATTCTATCACACTTGGTGATCTTAACAAGGGTGCACACATTTCATTGACAACATAATCAATGAAAAAAATTGTACAATAATATTAAATTTATTTTAAATATATTAATGAAAAAATTAATGTGTATTAATTATAAAAAATATTAATTGTATCTCAATTTCATGAATGTAATATCTAAGTTTAACAAAGTTATAGCTATAATGAAATTGGGAAGATTTTAAAACCACTTTCTTAAAATTTAGTATTTGTGAACATATTTCATCATCCTTGTATTGTCTTATTATCATTACTTTATAATATGTATGAAATTAACTTATTATCTATTTTGATAAAATAATTTTGCACACAAAATTATCTTAAATAACTTACGCAATTATGTTCATAGACTATACGATATGATTATTATAGTTATTATAGATATATTAAATACATTTATTTAAGAAATTTAGATAGATATCAATTTTCCTATCTTCAATTTGCCACATATTACATTGATTAATAACTCTATTATGTTATTCATAAGTACCCATTAACTACACTATCATGTTGTCCTTAAAAAAAAAATCAAGACAAAAAAATCCAAATTCTATTGTATGCGAAAGATATGTTTTTTCAAATAATTTCTTCAAATAAAATTAAAAATATATATATGAAAATGAAATAAACTCAAGTTTTAAAATTAAAATTGTCTTATAACATTGAAATAAATATGAAATTTAAAATTAATCATTAATTATTAACATCTCATGGACATTAAGATTCACCACCACTACTAACTAACATTCTCCACACAAATATCCACACCCACATCACACAACCCCAATTCATTTTATGTTAAATCCCTAAATATTTATGAGTGTATTGAATTTTATTTTTTCCTTTTAAAACTTTCAACATGAAAGAATCTTCTATAATATATTTCTTTGATGTGAAAATATATATATATATATATATATATATATATATATATAGAATTTTTTTTTTCTTTTTTAAAAACTCACAACATGAAAGAATCATAGGTTTGACGTAAACAACCAACCAACCATTACACATATTTGAAGGTTTGACGTGTTAAAAGAGAGTGATTTGAGTTGAAAGAGGTTTTTTTGTCGAGCAGAGTAGACCAGACCAGACCTGACTAGACAAAGGGATCATCTAATCTGTGATGGGCGTTTCTTTTCTGCTTCAACTTCACGTTCACACAATTCTGGATTTAATTTGTTATCAGAGAATGTTCCAATTAAGTTTTCAAAATTTTATACACACATTTTCTCTACACTTTCAGATCCACAAGTCTAACTAAGATCCCAATTGGCCCTGTGGTGAGAGGTTATACAAAAACATGTATATATAAACATATATCTGGTTACTGCGGAAAGTGAGGAAGGCATGCTTCGTTCATTTGAGCGGCGGCTTCCATTGTCTCTCCCACGCCACCTGAATACACATCTCCACTCACTCTTTGTCTCACTTCACTCTCTTTTATCTTCTGCGCATCCTCAATTGTCACCACCTTGTCCGCCGGAAGATCCACGGTCGCAATCTACATCAAATAAAAATTATTTCCATGTCCATGGTTATTTGGGGGATTCAAGTCGGTCAAGAGAATTAAAAAAACGGCGGAGTTGGGAATAAATTACAGAAATAACATCTGCGAGAGTGGATAGTTGTTTAAACAGTTGGAAGAATTCGAAAAACAAATAGACATTTGCACTTAAACCATCTTCAAAGCTCGAACTGTTGTTTTGCAGAAATTAAGTCCACGGCATAATTCATTTATGAGATGCTGACTGACGCAAGAGGATATATGTATATCCCACATTCTATTGTCGTCCTCGTCTGAATTTCGCTCACAACCTTGCAATTTCAGAAGGGATATTACAAAAAATTATTTGCGTGTATATTACCATGTAATGTTGTGAAAGCAACAGACAAACACGTGTCTAGTTTCCTAACAAATTCCATTAAATTAATGTGTAAATCTGATACTAAACAACACCACCGCCATTGACAATGTAAAGTTTTTAGTTATTCTAATTATTTTGAAGTTGAAAGAGGCGTTTTTCAAGTTATTCGTGGGTAGGCATCTACCTTTCAAGATGTCAGCTAGAAAGTGTCAAATTTTGGTTGTTCTAATGTTTGTTGTCTTAAAATTACATGTTGACCGATTTTAAATATTTTTCTAAAGTCCTAGATATTATACTATTCTAGATCTTTATTTTTGACTCGACATCCTTTAAATGATATTATGCAATTGGAAATGGCCATTCTCTCATGCCCTTGCTTTTAGGAGTGGCCGACGTGATATCATCATGGGTAAAATCTATGGAGACATGATGGGAGTTATGGGCGACATTGAGGAGGGTGTTCCACAGTCGCAAGTCCAAATGGTCACGACAAACTTGTTCATAATTGCAGTACGGGAAGGATACCACGGTATTGGAATTATAAATAGAGGTGGATATGGTGATGTTGGTCTTGTCCTCGCATGGCCTTACTTCCCTGACCTACGTCGTGAAGGAGAGCTCAGTAATGCCACAACCCTGGTGGTAAAGCCAGTTGGCACTGCACATGGTCACATGGGGCGAAAGACCACTGTACATTAAGGCCTGGAAAGCTGTTGAAACAGAGGGAATGTAGACCATTTTTTTTCTTACCTAATAACCATGTTAGCCCCATGAGCTCGCAATCCCAGCTATAAATCTCGTTCGTTCTGTCTGATCTTTCATTCACCTCTTTCATTTCATTAACTTATTAACAAAAACCAATAATCAACGAAGTTACTAATTTTCAACAATTAGAACACTCGGAATAAGTAGGCGTTCTATAGTTATCCTAAAGAGCAATGATGGAGGGCATGGCAGTCACATGGTGGGGGCAGTCGGTGACATTGAAGGCCTGCGGGCACATCATAGGGCTAATCTGGTGCAACCGAGTCCCGCAGAAACACACCATAGAGTTGCAGGTGTCGTTAGGTTGGGGAATGTGTATTTCATGGCTAAGCAAGGTGCTCTGCAAATTATCCACACACTTGTGGGAATCGTCTCTTTGTTTGGTGGGTAGAAGAGATTCAAACACCTGTCAATGATACCCAAGATGTTGCTGTGAAAGAGCATCTCTACGCCTCCTATAAATGAGGCCTCAATCTTTATGTTCTTATCCACCCACCTCTACTCCCTCTTTACATATTCGTCAGCTTCTGCAACCGCACATAGTTTCTTGTTTACATTTGCCAGCATACTCCTCGCCTTGTTTCATCGTATTCAACAAATAGGCCTCCAACCTGATCAGTTAAAAAATTTCAGTGTAATCCCAGCTTGTGACAACATAAGAGCTCTCGAACAGGGTATGGACAACCATCAAAACATAAAATATAGAGGAATTTTGTTATATGTAGTTACAAATGTTTTGGTAGACATGTATGCAGAATGTGAAACCTTACATAAAGGCACGTGAACTGTTTAGCAGAATGCAACATATGTTCTTCTTTCAAACATCTATCATAGATCATAGAATATCTGTTACAACAAATTACACCTCGAAAAAACTTAATAACGTTATCCTCACCGGCGTAAGTTGCAACTCATGTGCAATTGCTAGTTATTAAATTTGTAACTAATAATGCCCTAATTGAAAATCCTGTTGCCTTTGAGCAGGAAGGGAAAATTCTAATCGGCCATGCAAATGAAGCCTAGGGAAAATACAACAACCGGATCTAACAAATCAACAGCCACTGTCATTCCTCACACATCGACCGCCAGATTTGCTTCCAAGAAAGCACAATCCCTGTGCTGCGCATCAATTGGTTGGTTCCTCCGAGATCCGTGATTTTCTCCACAGTATCCTCCGTCGTTCGATTTCAATGACAATGCAGCAGCCAAAGATAGCCATCGGATCAGCGAAAACTGTCAGAGAAAGGAGGTCTCATCCCACTACAGGAACGCCTTACGGCGTAATTACATGTTAATAGATTTTAAATATTTTTTTACAGCCCTAGATATTTACTATTCTAGATCTTTATCTTTGACTCGACATCCTTTAAATGATATTATGAAATTGGCAATGGCCATTCTCTCATGCCCCTTACTTTTGGGAGTGGCTGACATGATATCATCATGGGTGAAATCTACGCAGGCGTGATGGGAGTTATGGGCGACATTGAGGAGGGTGTTCCACAGTCACAAGTCCAAATGGTCATGACAAACCTGTTCACAATTGTGGTATGGGAAGGATACCACGCTGTTGGAATTATATAAAGAGGTGGATATGGTGATGTTGGTCTTGTCCTCGTATGGCCTTACTTCCTTGATCTACGCCATGAAGGAGAGCTCAGCAATGCCACAACCCTGGTGGTAAAGCCAGCTAGCGTTGCACGTGGTCACTTGGAGCGAAAGACCACTATACATTAAGGCCTGGAAAGCAGTTGAAACAGAGGGAATGTAGACCATTTTTTTCTTACCTAATAACCATGTTAGCCCCATGAGCTCGCCATACTGGCTATAAATCTGATTCGTTCTGTCTGATCTTTCATTCACCTCTTCCATTTCGTTAACCTATTAACAAAAACCAATAATCAGCTAAGTTTACTAATTTTCAATAGTTAGAACACTCAGAATAAGTAGGTGTTCTACAACTATCCTAAAGATCAATGACAGAGGGCGAGGCGATCACATGGTGGGGGCGGTCGGTGACATTGAAGGCCTGGGAGCACGTCATAGGGCTAATCTGGTGCAACTGAGTCCCAAAGAAACACACCACAAAGTTGCATGTGTCGTTAGGCTAGGGAATGTGTATTTCATGGCTAAGCAAGGTGCTCTGCAAATTATCCACACACTTGTGGGAATCATCTCTTTGTTTGGTGGGTAGAAGAGATTCAAACACCTGTCAATGATATCCAAAATGTTGCAGCGGAAGAGCATCTCTACGCTTCCTATAAATGAGGCCTCAATCTTTCCGTTCTTATCCACCCACTTCTACTCCCTCTTTACATATTCGTCAGCTTCTGCAACCACACATGGTTTCTTGTTTACATTTGCCAGCATACTCCTCGCCTTATTTCAATGTATTCAACAAATAGGCCTCCAACCCAATCAGTTTAAATTTTTCAGTGTACTCCCAGCTTGTGACAACATAAGAGCTCTCGAACAAGGTATGGACAGCCATCAAAACATAAAATATAGTGGAATTTTGTTATATGTAGTTGCAAATGTTTTGGTATACATGTATGCAGAATGTGGAACCTTACATAAAGGCACGTGAACTGTTTAGCAAAATGCAACATATGTTATTCTTTCAAACATCTATCACAGATCATAGAATATCTGTTATAACAAATTACACCTCAGAAAAACTTAATAATGTTATCCTCACCGGCGAAAGTTGCAACTCATGTGCAATTGCTAGTTATATTAACATCTCATGGACATTAAGATTTACCACCACTACTAACTAACATTCTCAACACAAATATCCACACCCACATCACAAACCCCAATTCATTTTATGTTAAATCCCTAAATATTTATGAGTGTATTGAATTTTATTTTTGTCTTTTTAAAACTCTCAACATGAAATAATCTTCTATAATATTATTTTTTGATGTGAATTATATATATATATATATATAATTTTATTTTTATTTTTTAAAAACTCACAACATGAAAGAATCATAGGTTTGACGTAAACAAACAACCAACCATTACACATATTTTTGGCATTTGAGCAAGACATATTTGAAGGTTTGACGTGTTAAAAGAGAGTGATTTGAATTGAAAGAGGTTTCTGTCGTGTAGAGCAGACCAAAATAGACACGACTAGACAAAGGGATCATCTAATCAGTGATGGGCATTTCTTTTCTACTTTAACTTCACGTTCACACAATTCTGGATTTAATTTTTTATCAGAGTATGTTCCACGTAGAATAGAAAACAAAGAAAAGTGTGTATAACATATTGACTGATTTTAAATATTTTTCTAAAGTCCTAGATATTTACTATTCTAGATCTTCATTTTTGACTCGACATCCTTTAAATGATATTATGCAATTGGAAATGGCCATTCTCTCATGCCCTTGCTTTTAGGAGTGGCCGACATGATATCATAATGGGTAAAATATATGGAGACATGATGGGAGTTATGGGTGACATTGAGGAGGGTGTTCCACAGTCGGAAGTCCAAACGGTCATGACAAACTTGTTCATAATTGTAGTACGGGAAGGATACCACGGTATTGGAATTATAAATAGAGGTGGATATGATGATGTTGGTCTTGTCCCCGCATGGCCTTACTTTCTTGACCTACATTGTGAAGGAGAGCTCAGTAATGCCACAACCCTGGTGCTAAAGCCAGTTGGTGTTGTAGATGGTCACATGGGGTGGAAGACCACTGTACATTAAGGCTTGGAAATCTGTTGAAACAGAGGGAATGTAGACCATTTTTTTCTTACCTAATAACCATGTTAGCCCCATGAGCTAGAAATCCTAGCTAGAAATCTCGTTCATTTTGTCTGATCTTTCATTCACCTCTTTCATTTCATTAACTTATTAACAAAAACCAATAATCAGCTAAGTTACTAATTTTCAATAGTTAGAACACTCGGAATAATTAGGCGTTCTATAGTTATCCTAAAGAGCAATGATGGAGGGCGAGGCAGTCACATGGTGGGGGCGATCGGTGACATTGAAGGCCTACGGGCACATCATAGGGCTAATCTAGTGCAAACGAGTCCTGCAGAAACAAACCATAGAGTTGCAGGTGTCATTAGGCTGGGGAATGTGTATTTAATGGCTAAGCATGGTGATCTGCAAATTATCCACACTTGTGGGGATCAACTCTTTGTTTGGTGGGTAGAAGAGATTCAAACACCTGTCAATGATACCCAAGTTGTTGCTGCGAAAGAGCTTCTCTACGCTTCTTATAAATGAGGCCTCAATATTTTTGTTCTTATCCACCCACTTCTACTCCCTCTTTACATATTTTTCAGCTTCTGTAACCGTACATAGTTTCCTATTTACATTTGTTAGGATACTCCTCGCCTTGTTTCATCATAATCAACAAATAGGCCTCCAACCTGATGAGTTAAAAAATTTCAGTGTAATCCCAACTTGTGACAACATAAGAGCTCTTGAACAGGGTATGGACAACCATCAAAACATAAAATATAGAGGAATTTTGTTATATGTAGTTACAAATGTTTTGGTAGACATGTTTGTAGAGTGTGAAACCTTACATAAAGGCAAGTGAACTGTTTAGCTGAATGCAACATATGTTCTTCTTTCAAACATCTATCATAGATCATAGAGTATCTGTTACAACAAATTACACCTTGAAAAAACTTAATAACGTTATCCTCATCGGTGTAAGTTGCAACTCATGTGAAATTTCTAACTAACTAACTAGCTAACATTCTGCACACAAATATCCACTCCCACATCACAAACCCCAATTCATTTTATGTTAAATCCCTACATATTCATGAGTGTATTGAATTTTATTTTTTTCTTTTTAAAAATCTCAACATGAAAGAATCTTCTATAATATTATTCTTTGATGTGAATTATATATATATATATATATATATATATAGAATTTTCTTTTTCTTTTTTAAAAACTTACAACATGAAATAATCATAGGTTTGACGTAAACAACCAACCAACCATTACACATATTTTTAGCATTTGAACAAGACATATTTGAAGGTTTGACGTGTTAAAAGAGAGTGATTTGAGTTGAAAGAGGTTTTTGTCAAGCAGAGTAGACCAGACCAGATGCGACTAGACAAAGGGATCATCTAATCTGTGATGGGAATTTCTTTTCTACTTCAACTTCACGTTCACACAATTCTGGATTTAATTTGTTATCAGAGAATGTTCCACATAGAATAGAAAACAAAGAAAAGTGTGTATACTTTGGATTGCCATGAAAACAAAGTAGACAGGAAATGATGGGTACTCTAATATGTAAAAGTAACAACAAACAATTACTTGACTTCATTACAGCTGCATACGCCATTTATCCAATTGTTTATGAAATGAATTTTTGTGACACACAAATATCAAACTCCACATATTTTGTTAAAAAGATCTAAAATATCTTCGTACGCTTCGTGTACTAATTATATTGGATAGCCTTGAAAATTTTTAACCAAATATAATCACAATAGAGTGTCAAGATATAGTGATTTATGGGAGAGAGTGCTCCAAATATCTTTATGGGAAAGATAGGTTCCAAAACATCAACAAATAGTTAATATATTGTGATTTTTCATTTGAATTATTCAAGACAAAAGAGAAATTTTCTTATTCATAAGAAAATAGATATCAAATTTAAGATCTAAATTAAAAGTGAATACAGTAATAGACAATATGGTCCACCACCACTAATCCCTCCAATTGTATCGCAAATGCCTCTCGACCTAAATAAATTAACTCCAACTACAACATTTCAACATACACTATTCATATTTTTGTATAAAAAAAGATAAATGAATTACAACTAGCAATTGCAAATGAGTTGCAAATTATGCTGGAGATAGTAGCAATATTTAGTTTATTTAAGTTGTATTTCATGTTGATATTGTTTGGATGTCTATATGCTGTTGCAAAGCTCTTATTTTGCTATTGTCCATATTTTTGTAAGACACAATTATGATAGTCGTAAAACTAAATCATGTTTCATCATTTGGTCAAACACTGGACATTTATATATTAAAACTTTCGAATCTCAAATTTTTTTAACAAGATATATGACCAATATTATTTTCCAAAAATTAAACTATAGAATTTACTTTATGAAGAATAAAATCAAAATCAGAAAACTTTTGAATCTCAAAAAAATTGAAAAAGATATATGACCAATATTTACTTTATGAAGAATAAAATCAAAATCAAATATCTAGGATAGTAAACATCTAAGACTATAGAAAAATATCTAAAATCCGGCAACCTTTAAAACATCTAAAATCCAGCAAGACAGTAAATATTGGAGTTGCCAGAATTTGACACTTTCTAGTAAGGGCATCTTTAAAGTAGACGCCTACTGGTGAATTAAATTAAATTGTAACAAAAACATGCATTAAATAAATAAATGTAATGCAAAAATATAATATAATTAATTGATTTTAAAACATAAGAAAAAAGGTGATATGCAAGGTTTGGGCTTATTCTCTTTCATAATATGACAATATTTATTAAAAGAAGACAACAAATTTGCACACTCAAAGTAACGTAACTTTGAATTAGAAATTTCAAGACAAATATAATAGTTTTTAGGAAAAAATTGTACTCTCCTGACAACATATAGAGCATCAAAATGCTCTACATAACTATTATCCAATTTTCACCCCCCAGGGTAAAATTGATAACATGCATTAAATTCTTCGGTCTCGAGCAAGATAGATTGATTCAAGGCAAAAAATCATGTTTCTAGGGTCCCCTCGGATTTTTTCTAACTCTCCTGTCAAGGTTGAAAAGAGAAAGTTCCAAAAAGGGTGAAAAAGCTGTAAAAAACAAGCTTGGGCCAGAAAAAAACGTGAAAATTGGCTAAGTCCTGGTCCAGGCGTCCCTTGGGATAGTTGGGATGTCGGGGCGCGAATTGGCCGAAAAGCCTCCAGGCGGTCTGCGCAGCACTGAGACAATTGGGACATAAGGACGCGCGGGACGCGAAAAGGTGAACCGGCCGAAGGTAAACGCAAAATCGACTAACTAACTGCTGAGCGCAACAGTCTGGGACATCTGGGTCATGAGGACGCAAAGGATGTGAACCACCTGGATCAGCCGAAATAGAACTTTCGCACTGGGATAGTGGGGACATAGGGACGCGGAGAGCTGAAGGAGTCGAGAGCCAATCAAATCACGCCACGTGTCTTCGCTTCAAAGAGGGACAGGGAAGCCCGAATCGGGTAGATTGGAGGAATTTGTCCTAGACGGTTTGGGACAACTGGGCCAAAGGGACGCGAGGGATGCGAAAAGCCAGTAGGTCCACGGACGAATTAGGAAACACCACGTGTCACAAGGGAAAACGTCCAAAATTTCAAAGGCAAGGTTTGAAGCGTTGGCCCGAGCTAATAAAAAGAGGACATATGTCCTAAAAAGAAGGGGAGTGTGGAGCTCGGGGAGGATTATTAGAGAATTTGGTAAAAGTTTTGGCCAAAAAACTAAAAGGTAAAGGATGACCCTGCGCCCCTGTCCTCCAACCAGATCATGCCACATGTCCCAAGCGGGGGGGGGTGCGGGGAAAAAAATTGAAAATGTTCAAAAATCAAAAAAAAAAAGGTCAAAAATTTCAAGGAAAACCCACGAGTAAGGGAAGGAGAGAGATTTTCTCATCCAATCAGTGCCTGACACGTGTCGTCCAGGTGGCGTAGCGCAGGAAAAAAATTTCAAAACCCATTTTTGCCTATTTTGTGCCCTAAATCTTCAGATCGCCATATCTTTTGATCCAGAGCTCGGATTTGCACGTTCTTTATATCATTGGAAATCTTATAAAATTCTCTACATTATTCTGGGTTCAATTTTGAATTTTGGTTCAATATAGAGAGAGAAAATTAAGAAACGGCTCTGATGCGTGTTCATGGCCAGAAGTGACATTTCAACGACCAAATTTAATACAGAATGGGTCGCATTCTCCTCCAATTTGGTCAAAATGATAGGGTATGGGTTTGTAATGTCCCCCATGCCATTTTAATGCATTTGCAGTCAATGAGGAATGGGCTCCGACATTTTGTACGTTTTCTCTCTCCTGGGCTCAACCCATGCAATGTAAAACCTAGATTTGGCTCATTTCTAAGGGGGAATACTTTTGGGCACAACAGACTTCTTCTTACACCTCTAGCAAGTGATTGTTGCAAGAATCAAACCTCTCCAAAGATTGTAACAGTTTTTTACCTCTCTGAGGTTGTAATGCAGTGATCTTGACACTGGAAATGATAATGCAAGCTTTGTGAATGGGTTTCAGTCCTTTGTTTGTATTATTTGCTTCATTTCAGATCCTAAATTATATCTTATCAGCCTGTGTATGTTTTATGTTGCAATCCTTGGTTTGTGTCTATTTGCATGACAAAATATTCACCACTCCTTTTGGTGCATCACCACCTTTAGTTAGTTTCATTTTTGCATATCTATCCCTGTCTCCTTGCAATTTAGAGTAGGATTAGGATCTGAACCTCTGTAGTTGTGCAAATATAGATCTAAATCAGAGGAGTTTGAGGAACCAACCTCTAATATGGAGATTCCTCTCTCAGTTTTACAAGTCCCACACTTGGAGAGAGGTTTCCATGTTGTGCAATCACCTGAATTCCTGAAACATCACCTAGAAGCCTGATGTGCGTCCAGGGGGTGCTGTGATCCTACAACAACAGTTTTGGCATGCCTGGTGGGACCTAGAGGTCTCATTTTTATTGCAGCAAAGTTGATGTGCATCTACTGCAATTTTCTTTCTTGAAAAGAGCTATTATTTGCATATCTGGCAACTCCAAGGGGAAGAATCAACTGGTTTCAACAGTGCAGGCCTGAAAACTCATGAGAAGAGTCACCACAGGTCAAGAGTTGGAGAAGAAGAAGTGTTGTTTGAATACCTGCAATTATCTCCAAGAAGAAGGTAAAGAGGAAGAAGGATTCAAAGGTCTCCATCTCCACCAAACAGAACTCTCTCAACTCCTCCACCTGGCAGGCCTTTCATTTAGTCAACAAGGGTTTTAAGACCAATTAGAATGGCACAAAACAACCCCTACGTCAACTTCACAGGCAGCAGCCCACTTTCCCTCAATGCACAACATCCAATTCCTATTGCAGCCTTGAAGAACATTCCCTACTTCACTGAGAGAAAATCAGACTACTCCAGGTGATCATGTTAAAGACATTGCTAACCTTTGTGCAATCCATGAAATCAATGAGATGCAAGTGGCTATCAAGTTACTAGCATCTTCATTTAAGGGTAAAGCATTGCAATGGTTTTAGAAGCCTTGGAGCTGGTTCTATCACAAATTGGAATCAGCTGTGTATATCACTTCATGAGCAATTTGGAGAAAAGGGAAACACTTTGTCTCTTTTGGAGCAACTGACAACCATCAAGAGAGCTCCCAATGTGCAGCTGACCGATTTCAACTTTAAATTTCAAAATACTTAGGAGAGAATTCCAGTGGAAGTCAGGCCAACAGCAGAAGGTGCTTTTCTCTACCATCTCAAAGCTTTAAATTCTGATATTTCTATGTTAGTTCAGTCCATGGGAGACATAACTATCCCTATGGCTTATAACATTGCCATTAGGCTGAAAATTGTTTGATCCAAGCTAGAAAACTTGCCCCTAGACCTCCCATGCCATTGTTTCCAAGTTTAGAGAGTCCTAACACCAATCAAGCACCTAATTTGGCTCCTTCTCCCACTCCTAGAAATCAGAGTTCAAATGAAGCTTCCACTTCATCTCCAAGTGTCCCAAATGAGCTTCAAGAAGTCATGAAGCAATTGCAAAACCTAGGCAATGAGCTGGTTACTCTCAAGAGGCAACAAGCCCAAGGTTTTAGACCTTCTTATCAACCCCAAGCTCAGCCTAATAGGCAGCCATACCAACCACAAAGGCCACCTAATCCAGTTGCAAATATGAATCAAACAAGGCCTCCTGCCAATAGACCATTTCAGCCCTATAACCCCAATTCCATATCTACCTCTAAGGCATTGGTGCCAACACAAAACAACATTTCCCAGGAGTATGATTGGTGTTTTCCGTGCAATGAGCCTCATAACCAATCCATGTGCTTCAATGGTGCTTTGAATCAAGCATTGATGGTGACAACTACTGGTGTGGAGGGTGAGGGCAGTTAAGGAAACAGTCAACAACAAGAAACATTCCAACAGCAATCAGCCCCAAGTGACACCACATTGGTAAATTTGCAAGCAGAGGATTTTTGTGGCATGAACCAGGCAGTTTCTCAAGGTGTTGCAAGCCAACACAAGGTCAAAAAGGAGGAATTTGGGTGAAGAACAGCCATTAGCCCCAACAAATCCACAACCTTCCATGGCTCCACAAGTGATTGGCAAGCAAAGTCCAATTTCAAATGCACAAGGGCAGCCAAGAACAACCCCTAGGCCAACTCAAATACCAGTTGTTGCTGCCCACATGCAAGGAGTGAATGTGCAAACCAAGGGACAATAATATGATACTTCAACCCCATTCAACATCATTGATCAGATGAAGAAGACAAATGTTAATATATCAATGTGGGAATCCCTATCCATCCTAGGCCAAAGAGATCTGTTGCAAGCTGCCATGAAGGACTGGCCAACTTCGAATCAGCAAGTTCAAATGCAAGACAAAGTGATCACAAATGCTTGGGCCCACCCTGAGGGAAATCATGGAGGACGCAAGGTAAAATGTTGAAGCCCCCTCCTTTCTATGTTTCATTGATCATTGGAAATCAGCTAGTGCACAATTGCATGATAGACTCCGGTGGAAGTAGCTCGGTAATGCCTAAATAGATAGCTGATCAGCTAGGGCTCCAGTATGAAATAACATCCAAAGGGGTGGTGCAACTGGATGGGAAAACAGTAGCAACAGTTGGAGTGATTAGAAACTTGAGTCTTACCTTGCATGCATGTCCAAACGTTGTTGTTTTACAAGATGTATCAGTCATAGACCTTCCACCACTCTTTGCCCTATGCTTGTCAAGGGACTTCATAGCCAAGATTGGGGGATATTTGTCTGCTGATTGGTCACACATGCTGTTCAGAATGAGGTATGGAACTAAGGCTACAATCAGGTCAGAACCTATTGCAAACTTCCATATTGAGCCTTACACTCCAAGTCAGATTAATACCAATTGCTCAACATTTGATCAAGAAGATCACCCAAGCACTGATGAAGATGACACCAAGGTTAGAAGCATCCCAGATCTAACTCTTGATGAATGGGAAAACAAGATACATGCATTTGATCCTTATCAAGAAGTGGAAGAATCTGAGCTAGGGGTCTATTGCATACACGAAGAAAATCAGCCTATTCCTAGCATCACCAAGCCAAACCACAAGGATGACAACGAGGTATGGTAGCTGTTTTCTGATGGATCAAGGAGTAGGTAAGGTGCAGGAGGTGGAACCATGCTTATTTCACCTCAAGGAGTAAAGTACTATTCAGCTTTTAGATTTCATTTTTCATGCTCCAATAACACTGCTGAATATGAAGCCTTGGTGCAAGGGATGCATTGGGCAATCAAGAAGAAAATAAAGAACTTGCAAGTATTTGGTGACACTGAATTGATTGTAAATCAGGTCAAGGGACAACATGCTACCAAGAATGATCTACTCAAGTGCTACAAGAATAGGGTGTGGGACCTCATGGAATATTTTGAGGGTTTTAGCATCAAATCCATTCCTAGGAAGGAGAATCAAGCTGGTGACAGGCTTGCAGCAGTAGGGGTAGCCTTTGACATTGTGGAAAGCATTCAACAAGACAAGGTACAACCAAAAATCCACATGATTGTGAGGCCTTCAGTGCCAGATAACAATGTTAGTTGGCAAGTATTTGAGAATGACTAGCAAATCATCCATTTCTTGCAAGAAGAAGCTGAGTTCTCAGCCAAGAATCAAGAAAAATTGGAACAGCAATATGGTGACCAAGTAGTACAGCTGAGAACTAACAAGCTGCCCAAGGGACTTATCACTTTGGAGTCCATTTTTAATCCCAATGATCAGTTTAGAAAGGACAAAGCAAACATTCAGGTCAAGAGAGAGGATTCAGTATCCATCTTGGTAGAAGAGAACAAACCATTGCAAATTGGAAGGATGACAACTGAACAAGAAGGTATGAGTTCATACAGTTGTGTCAAGAGTTTCCTGACGTGTTTTCTTGGAGCTATGAAGACTTGAAAGGTTTCAATCCCAACTTAGCTCAGCATACCATTGAATTGGATCCAAATACTAAGCCTGTCAGGCAGAAACAAAGACTAGTCAATCCACACATGGAGCCTCTCATGAGGAAAGAATTGGACAAGCTGATTGAGTCAAGGATCATATTCCCAATCAAGCATTCTAGTTGGGTTGCCAACTTAGTTCTAGTCAAAAAGAAGAGTGGAGAGATCAGATTGTGTGTTGACTTTAGAGACTTGAATAGAGCCTCTCTCAAGGACCATTACCCACTCCCTTCCATGGAGTAAATCTTGCAATTTGTGGCTGGTTCAGAAAGGTTCTCACTACTTGATGGCTACTTAGGCTACAATCAGATTATGGTGAAGGAGGAGGACCAGTTCAAGACAGCCTTCACAACCAAATGGGGAACTTTTGCATACAGGAAAATGCCATTTGGGTTGTCCAACCGCTGGTGCTACCTTCCAAAGGGCAATGGACATGGCATTCAAAGGTTTGATTAACAATGTGGTGCTGATTTACCTTGATGATATCACTATTTTTTCCAAAAATGCAGCAGACCACCTCTCTCATTTGAGGAAAGTCTTCACAAGGTGCAGGAGATTTGGAGTGTCTTTGAATCTTAAGAAGTGCATCTTTCTTGCACATGAAGGAAAGCTCCTTGGCCATATTGTCTCTAAGGAAGGATTAGCAATTGATCCAGAGAGGGTTGAAGCCATAAGAGCACTACCATTTCCAAGCCACAAGAAAGCCCTTCAAAGTTTCTTGGGAAGGATAAACTTTGTTCAGAGGTTTGTCCCAGATTTTGCAGCCCTTGTCAAGCCCATCACCAAAATGTTAAAGAAGAGCATGGATTTCAAGTGGACAGCAGAAGGCAAGGAGAGTTTTGAAGCAATCAAAGAAGCCATATCCCAAGCACCAACACTCATCAACCCAGACTTCTCCAAGGATTTCATCCTCTATGTATTTGGAGGTAATGATACTATTTCTGCCATTTTGGTACAGCAGAACAAGGACAATGATGAGCAGCCAATTTCCTTCTTCAGCCAGAGGAGCCTAGATGACTATGAGGTGAGGTACTCTTTTATTGAGAAGCATGTACTTGCAGTAATCAGAAGCTTGAAGAAATTCAAGCATTTAGTCTCAAACAACAAGGTCTAGTTGCTGGTCTCACATGCTGGGGTTAAGAACTTCCTCCTCAACAGGAATTTGAATGAGAAAAGGGTGGGTTGGATCACCCGTGTCATGGAGTATGACATTGAGATTAGGATCACCAAGCTAGTAAGGGGGAAAGGGTGTGTGAGCAGCTGGTTTTGGGGAAGCAAAGAGAAGTATGCAATGAAGAAGAGGCTGTTTTGATAGTCTAGAACAGCCATGGGCCAAGTGATAATCAAGAAGAATACAATGCTACCCCCACTCCTTGCTGGACCCAAGGTATTATACACTTCCTAGGCATAGGCCTATGCCCTCCGGAGATGAACAAGACCCAAAAGAGACACTTTGAATTGCAGGCTGTCCCGTATGTCATTGTTGATGGAGTTTTGTTCAAGAAAGATGTGAATGGAGTGCTGCTGAGGTGCATTAGCACAAATCAGATTCAAAGGGTGTTGGAAGAGTTTCATGGTGGACCAGCTGGTGGTCATTTTGCACCAAGAGTGATAGCTCTAAAAATCATGAAGGTTGGTTATTATTGGCCTAAAATCTTCAGTGATTACTATGCATGGATCAAGAGGTGTAAGAATTGTGCATTCTTCACAGGAAAAGAGAGACTTGCTGCCCTTCCATTACATCCAATCTTAGTTGACCAACCATTCATGCAATGGGGTTTGGACTTCATTGGAGTCATTAATCCCAAATCAAGCCAAGGGCACAAATAGATTTTGACAGCCACGGACTACTTCACCAAATGGACAGAAGCAGTAGCACTCAAAGAGGCAAATGAGTCTAGCATCTTAGAATTTTATGAGGGGATAACAACAAGATTTGGTGTACCTGCTACAATAATCTCTGATAATGCATTAGCATTCATTGGATCTAATCTAAGGTGACTGAGTGGGCTGTCAAGAACGGCATTTACCTAAGCACTTCATCAAACTATTACCCCCAAGGTAATGGCCAGGCCGAGTCTACAAACAAGAACTTGTTGAGGATCATTAGGACTCTTGACGAGAATCAGAGGTCTTGGCATACCAAACTGAAATCAGCCTTATGGGCTGATAGGATAGCTCCCAAAAGATCCACAGGTAACTCTCCATTCAGGCTTGTCTATGGAAGAGAGGCAATCTTGCCCATGTCACTTGAGTTGCCAACATTGGAACTCATGAAGCAACTGGAGTTGCTAGAGTTTGAGCCCATGGAGGTGAGGTATGCAGAATTGATGGAGCTGCAAGAAATCAGAAATCAGGCATCCCAAGCAATGGAAAAGGATCAAGCTTTGATCAAGAATACCTTTAGGAAGGCCAATGATAGATCTTTTCAAGATGGAGATCTAGTGTTGAAATGGGATGTGGATAGAGCAAAACCGGGAAGGCATTCAAAATTTATGCCATTTGGAGTGGCCCATACATGGTCACAAAGTGCAAGAACAGCAATGCTTTCCAATTGGCCTCATTGGATGGTGAAGAACTGCAAATTCCATTCAATGGAATCTATCTCAAGCGTTGCTTCTAGAGGGAAATTCACTACCTTGTAAATATTAGATTAGATTTTCATTCCACCAAGTGCTTGTGCACATTGTTTTGCTGTAGGTTAGTTTTGATTTCCCTAAGTGCTTTGGCATAGCTTGCTGTCCATGGAGATGTTTTGCAGTCCTTGCTTGCCCATTAGGTGATATTCCATCTTCCTCCTTACACATTCTGAGTCAGTTAGGGGTTCTAATCAGAATAGTTGATGACTCCATGCCCAATGGACTGCTTCAGGCAACTGGTATCTTCTACCTAGCAGGCAGGTACCCCGCTGAGTCACCAAATTGTTATCCAATTTGCACCCCCCAGGGTAAAATTGATAACATGCATCAAAATACTCAAGTCCCAGGCAAATAGATCGATTCAGGGCAAAAAAAAATCATGTTTCTAGGGTCCCCTCAGATTTTTCTAACTCTCCTGTCTAAGAAGAAAAGAGCAAGTTCTGAGAAAATGTGAAAAAGTTGCAGAAAACAAGCTTGGGCCAGGAAAAATCATGAAAAATGGCTAAGTCCTAGTCCTCGCAACAGTCGGGACATGAGGGACATCTGGGCGCGAATCGGCCGAAAGGCCGCCAGGCAGTCTGCAGAGCAAAGGAACATCCGGGCCATTGGGACGCAGAAAGCTCGTTCGGCCGAAGGAGAAAAGAAAATCGACTAACTGCTGAGCGGAACAGTTTGGGACATCTGGGCCGCGAGGACGCGAAGGACGCGAACCGCCCGGATCGGCCGAAAAGGAGAACTTTCCCACTGGGACAGTTGGGACAAAGGGACGCGTGGGACGCGGATAGCCGAGAAAGCCGAGAGTCAATCAAATTACGCCACGTGTCATCGGCCGAAAGAGGGACAGGGAAACCCGAATCGGGCGGATCGGAATTTTTTGTCCCAGACAGCACTGGGACAGCCAGGACAAAGGGACGCGAGGGACGCGAAAAGCCGGAAGGCCCGCTGACGAATCAAATCATGACACTTGTCACAAGGGGAAACGTCCAAAAGTTCAAAGGGCGAGGTTTGAAGGGTCAGCCCGAGCCAATTAGAAGA